>CM031377.1:91667985-91955648 GCA_018208015.1 Medicago ruthenica | reverse complement strand
TATTTACTTGGGTTACAAATCAAGAAAGCTAAAGAAGCAACCTAGCTTTGTTTGTAAAACAAAATATTTCTTGGAAATTGTTAGGAAGTTTGATATGCAAGTATGGAAGTTTATCGCCACACCAATGGCATGCACTCTCTCAATTGATAAGTATGAGTCTCGGGATGACGTAGAAGTAACTAGGTACAGAAGCATGATTGGTTCATTTTAGTATTTGACTGAAAGTAGGCATGATATCTTATTCATTTTATGTATATGTGATAGATATCAATCATATCCTAAGGAATCTCACTTAAAGACCGTAAAATGGATTTTAAGATACTTATATGAAACTTTAAATTTTTGTCTGGTATATGAAAATAAATTATTATAC
The DNA here is from genome assembly GCA_018208015.1 of Medicago ruthenica. Lineage (NCBI taxonomy): Eukaryota > Viridiplantae > Streptophyta > Magnoliopsida > Fabales > Fabaceae > Medicago > Medicago ruthenica. The sequence continues at coordinate 91,955,275 of CM031377.1, read as the reverse complement.
TTTAGTACGTTTTTCCGACTCTGATTTTTCTGATTTCCAGTCAGATAGGAAAAGCACAAGTGAGACTTTTAACTGTTTAGTTTCATAGCATAGCAAGAAACAACATAATGTTTCTACTTCTACCGCTGAGGCTGAATATGTAGCAACCAATAGTTGTTGTGCATAACTACTTTGGTTAAAACAACAATTAGTATATTTTGATTTGAATCGTGGGTGCACACTAATTAAGTGAGACTAAACTATTATAATAATTTTTACTAAAAAAAATCATGTTCTAAACGCACACACAAAACTGTTAAACCAAAATGGGTTAAAGAACAAAATCTTTTAAGTTTTAATGATAACAATGTATTTGAGAACAATTGATACTCTGACGTGTGTTTAAGTGTGAATAAAAAAACAAGTCATTTTGATCATATGGGGTCAACATTTTGGGTTAAACATATGTTAACTTTATGTGGAAGTCAACACTAACACAATGTTTATCTTTGGTGGACATCACAATGAATCGTATTGAAGTAAAGATAATGGTCACAAAGAAGGGGAGATTGAATTGCGACCCTTTAAAATTTTTTTGCTGCTTCTAAAACCTTGAAAAGATGTTTATGTTTGAGAATCTGAAGTATGTATAAAAGTGAATTTTATACAATAAGAGAATGGCTGAATGTGTTTACTTCTGAACTGTCACATAATTGAGTTAAGAAATATAGAAGATGACACAAAGCAATTTATTCTGGTTCACCCAACTGGGCTAGTCCAGTCCCCACTAACTGTGAGATTTTTCAATATGGTGCCTAATATATTGTCTCAGAATTTGCAACTTTTCTCTTTTTTCTAGTCTACCTGACCATACAAGTTTTGGACAACCTGTTCAGACTTTAGGCTACCACACACTCCACCTTTATAACATAAAGAAGATTATTGAAGCTTTACAACTGATTACACAATTGTTCTTGTGATCTTGGTATTTACAAATAATCAATTAAATCTCACAATTACCACCCTCTCTCTCTCTCTCTCACTCACTCTCTCTCTCTCTCTCTATAAGTTCAAACTTATCACACCAGGTGAATCTAAACTTGATCTTCATACCATTCTTCAAAAGCTTTAATCGTAACGTATGGAATGAGAATCAATTGATGAGAACTAATTTTGAATTTCTTGGGTTAGCCTTTTTGAAGTGCTTCTGATGTGCATATATGATCTTATGATCTGCAATTAGAAGTGCTTCTGAAGTCTATCATTAGAAGATGCACTTACCACAACCTCATAATCTTGACCAATGTTAGTATCTGACTCCTATTCTGGAGTTGTAGTCTCCTTCTCTTCAAGGCTTCCTTCAAAGTTCAAGCTTCTGACGATGTCGTCAACATCAGATTCAACTTTCTTCATTTGTTCACCTTCAACAAGTAAAGAGGATTCTTATCCAATGAAGGGTTCCACCCTTTCTACATAAGCTTTAGTGTCATGTTGAGCTTCAGATGCAATTAACTTTCCTTGATCTTTCATTACAGACTTTCCAATTGTAGTCCTAATGTTATCCACATAAGTATCAATTTGGTTGACTTGAAGAGTAGCATACTCTTATTGAAATTTGGTTGACTTGAAATATCAATTTGGTTGTCTTTCCTCATCCATCTCATTTTGATCTCCAGAATAATTTTCTTGCTTGGAACCTTCCTTAGGTTCTTCAGCTTTCTCTTCTTATTCTTCTTTCTCTTCGTTTTTCTTGTCTTCTTCATCTTTCTTTTGAGTTGATTCCTCAGCAGAGAAAAGTGGTTTGACATTTCTCTTCTTGATTGATTCATTTCTCTTTATCTTTGCAGAAGCTTTGATCATTGTTGATCAGACAAAAGTAAGTATATTTATATCGTATCCACAAAGACTAGTGCGATATCGTAAGCCGTTCAACAATTGTTATCATTTTAAGTTAAGGTTTTTAAATTGTTTCATATAAAATATTCAACTTTTTAAAGAGGTAATAAAAACAGAGAGTAACAGGGAGTAAAAACGTTGGAATTAGAGTTCGTCAATCTAGCCTCGAATATATTCTAATGATCATGCATATGGATTCTAGCTTTTTAGCGAAATTATCACGTATCATGCGACAACATCATTCATGTCTAAATGACGTCGTGAGATCGATCGTATCGTTTAATCGACGATTTCCCAATCTATTAAACGATCCAAAAGTTTTACGTTCCGACACTTTATGTGATTATGAAAACCAAATTCCATGTCTAGTATTTCTTATTTTGATAGAAGATTATTCTAAACCTAGATTCAAAAGTATTTTTCAATAACATTTAAATCAAGCATAAGAATGAACAACAAGAATAAAATCAATATCACATAAGGTGCTAAAATCATATAATTGAAAGATCAAAAGATTACATATAAGCTTGATAAAGTACCTCCAATCCCAACAAAGGGGAGTTAGTTGATCATTGTCATGATAACTATACAAAAGTGTAAAGAAAGATGAAGATCCAAAGCTAAGTCTTGATTTCCCAAAGAATCTTAGTTAATCCACGCTTCAATCACTCTTGCTCTATGAAGAACAGAACTTTTATCCCTATTTTCTACCTAAAAATATAACTACTTAATTATTACAACATATGTAAACATTCAGCTTTTGAACCTATTTATAGGTGTTCTGTTTTAATGAATTCTTCACCATGAGGTTTCTGCCACCTCAGCTTTGAACAGTCAAACCGCCCTACTTGGTTTCTGCCACCTCAGCTTCTGAACAGACCAAACCGCCCTACTTTCTCTCAGACTTCGCAGAGCAAAGTCCTGCGTTCTTCAGAATCTGATCTTCTGACACTGTTCATCAGAAGCTGATCTTCAGACACTGTTCATCAGAAGCTGATTGATGTTGAGTCAAAAGTAAGTTTTTTTTTTTATATCATCTCCACAGGGACTAGTGCGATACCGTAAGCCATTCAACAGCTGATATCATTTTGAGTTTGGGTTTATAAGTTAGTTTCATATAAACTATTGGAATGTAAAAGCGGTAATAAAGTCGACAAATAATTGGACGTAAAAGCGTTGGGATCGGAGTTCGTCAATCTAGCCTCGAATATATTCTAATGATCATGCATATGCGTTCTAGCTTGTTAGCGAAATTATCACGTATCACTCAACAAAGTCATTCGTGTCCAAATGACGTCGTGAGATCGATCGTATCGTTTAATCGACAATTTCCCAATCTATTAAACAATACGAAAGCTTTACGTTTTGACACTTTATGCGATTATCAAAACCCAATTCCATGTCTAGAATTTCTTATTTTGATAGAATATTATTCTAAACCTAGATTCAAAAGTATTTGTCAATAACAATTAAATCAAGCATAAGAATGAAAAGCAAGAATAACTTCAATATCACATAAGTTACTATATATTTGCAAAATCAAAGATTACATCTAAGCTATATTGAGTACCTAGGTTAGTTGGTCATTGTCATGACAACTATACAAAAGTGGAAAGAAAGATGAAGATCCAAAGCTAAGTCTTGATTTCCCAAAGAATCTTAGTTAATCCACACTCCCTTCACTCTTGCTCCATGAAGATCACCTCTTTTAGCCCTATTTTATGTCTAAAAATATAACCTAATCCAAATCTTCTTATCTTAATAATAATACTGCTCTGAAAATGAGCTGAAAGGCTATAAATATAAACTGGTTTTTTCAAGGCTCGCTACAGCGATGAGTTGGTCGCTGTAGCGATCAAAGCTTTCTTGGCCTTTGGGTTTGCTCCACGTCAGCAAACGGGGTTCAAACCGACTTTGGTCGCTATAGCGACCAGATCCATCGTTGTAGCGATGGAAACTTGATTTCTCCCTGCCTAGGCGTGCTATAGCGACCAATCCTCCGCTGTAGCGAGCAAGCCTTAACCTTTCTTCATGTTTCTTTGCTCAATTTCATGTCCTAGCTTGTTATTTCCTGCACAAATGGATGGGGTGAGACATAGGATCAATATTTTGGCATTCTATCAATAATTATGAGCTTTTCCTATGATAACTTGCAAAACAAGCAACTAAAGTGTTTAAATTAAATATGCATTTTAACTAATTTATGGCACTTATCACTGATCTTCAGACACTGTTCATCAGAAGCTGATCTTCAGACACTGACCTTCAGACGCTGAACTTCAGACGCTGACCTTCAGACTCTGACCTTTAGACGCTGACCTTCAGACGCAAACCTTCAGACGCTGAACTTCAGACGCTGATCTTCAGACTCTGATCTTTAAGTCCAAGGAAATAGCATGTACCTACAAAAATGGTTGGGATTAGGTCTAAAAAGCATGAAATGATATTTATCCTTTATTTTGGAGCTTTTACCTAGATAACTTGCAAAACTAGTAAGAAAAGTGCCTAAAATAAATATGCTTTAAAATTAGTTTCTGGCACTTATCAATCATTTGGGGAGGAGTATAAGATTCCTTCTTGTTTTCCTTCTTTCTTTTAGGATTGCAGACTAACTTCACGGGTGCAACATCAAATATTCTCAGACTTGTATTCCTTCTCAAATTATTTTTTTGAGAGGCACATTGAAGTGCTTGAAAATGAGGGTCAGAAGCATTACGTAAGGAATAATTGAGCTCATCTTCTTCTTTGTTGTTGCTTCAATTATGCGTTCCATGATAAGGTGGTTGAGGATCAGAGGTAGTTTAACATCATATGGTGAATGATACAGAGATCAATATTTATGATGCTCTGAAAACTCTCTGACCTTGGAAGCAGTGAATGCAAACAAAGATTTTGAAGGATTTTTGGTAGGGCATGAAGGTTTGAGGAGTTCTTCTTGTCTAAAGGATTCTTATGTAGCTTTGAGATAACATTTTCCTTGTTTGTCTCATTCTTTATAAACCAATCTTCATAAGGGTATTCTACACCCAAATGTGGCACTTTCAGAACTTTGCTAAGTTCCTCAGAATTAATCTCAATATCAATACCTTTTAGGTTAGTTGTGACTGTGCCTTCTTCTATATTTACCACATCATTCTCATAGAATTCTCTCGTAAGAGTTAGATAAATAGGTTTTCTTATCTCCATCACTTGAGTTCATTTCTTATGGTCTGTGAGCTCAAGGATGTTCCAGCCAACACTAAGCAAGCTCTCAAAGTCATAGACTTTGTCTATAATAATGGGTCGATTGGGCAAGTTGTTGTTGAAGTTTCCTCGAAGAAGATGCTCTAGTCTTCTTAGCTTTAGTAGGAACAAGTTTAGCGACCTTTATCTTCTTTAAAGATGAAGGTTTAGCCTTGACCTCGGGAACTTCAGACTCGCCTTTCTTAACTCAACGTCTGCCGAAGTGGGTTTTTTTTTTCTCATTTAAAAATAAATGAAAAACAGGAAAAGGCAATCCACATGGAATAAGTCAATGACTTAAGATTCAAGTAATGACCTACTTTAGGAACTTTAAAATGATATATAAAAAATGTTTTAGGGACAAATTCACCCCTAAATAATGACTCTTAAGACTCATTCTAATCTTGATTTGGCAATCAACATAAGTTAGGATTTTTTGTTATAAACAACTTATCTTTGATAAAATTGAATCCATCCTCAACAAGTGGTTTAGTGAAATATCAGCTAATTGAAGCTTTGTTTCAATAAACTTAATTCCACATATTTCTTTCGAACATGGTCTGTTATAAAGCGATCTTTATAATCTCAATATGTTTAGACCTAGAATACTAAATAGGATTCTTACAAAGATTGATCGCACTTGTATAATCACATAAGAAGGGATATAAGTGTACCTTAGCGAGTAATCTTGCAACTAATTTCTTACCCACAAGACTTGAAAAGAGCACCTAGTAGCAGACACATATTCTGCTTCTGTGGTTAATAAATCAATGGTGTTTTGCTTTTTGTATGACCAAATTATTAAAGCTTTTCCCAGGAATTGTCATGCTCCATTTTGCTCTTTCTTTCAATCTTATCTCCAGCATAGCCAACGCCATAGTAGGCTACAAGATCGAAATGTGAACCCTTGTTATACCCATGGCCAAGATTAGTAGTACCTACGAAGTATTTGAAAATTCTTTTCACAACTGTGTGATGGTATTCTTTAGGACAAGATTGAAATCATGCACATAATCCTACTGCAAATAATATATCATGCCTACTTGCAGTCAAGTATAGCAATGATCCAATCATGCCTATATATTCCTTTTCAGAGACAAGTTTCCTATTCTTATCTTTGTCAAGACTAAATGATGGGTGCATGGGAGTTGTCATGATCTTTGCTTCATTCATTTTGAACTTCTTAAGTAGATATTTGACATATTTTTCTTGACTATCTGACAATACAAGTTTTGGGCAGCCTCTTCAGACATTAAGCTACCACACTATCCACATTTATAACCTAAAGAGGATTAGTGAAGTTTTACAAGTGATTACACAATTGTTCTTGTGATATTTCCCTTTACAAAAAAAAAAAATCAATTAGATCTTGAAATGACCTCTCTCTCTCTCTCTCTCTCTCTCTCTCTCTCTCTCTCTCTCTCTCTCTCTCTCAATAAGTTCAAACTGATCACACTAGGTGAATATGGACTTTTCTTTCTCTAAGTTCAATCTAATCACACACAGGTGAATCTGAACTTTTAAAATACATTATACAAGATGTTCCAAATATATAATGGAGGGTAAAGTATTTGTGATTGTTATCTAATGTTTGGATCTTTTTCAAGCAATCTGACCTTTTCTGCTTCTGATCTTTTTCAGATGCAGATATTCTTGACAAAAAAGATTTTTGTGAGTGATATGTTGTGGAGAGATTCATCGTTCTCATTAGATCAATGTAGTCATATAAAGAGCTTTAATCTTGGTGAGCAAGTAAGGAACTATCAGTTATGAAACTAGTTGTTTTTTGTGTCTCAGCTTTTGATCATTGGTTCTGATCATCTTGTGCACCTTTGGTTATTTTTCACTCATCATGTGTTTTCTGAATTTCCCATTCCAAAGTCCGTTCTAATATGCTTCTGATCTTTGGAGTTTCAATCTCATGTATCCCATGACTTACATTTCAGATCTACCTAATTTGCAACATCAAGTGCAGTTGATCGTCATTTCATTCCACAAAAGCTTTACTTAACTTCTAAAATGAGAATCAGTTGATGAGAACCAATTCTGAACTTATTGGATTAGCCTTTATGAAGTGCCTCTGATGTGCTTATCCGATCTTCTGGTCTGCAATCTCAAATCTATTTTGGAGTTCGTTTTTACTGAAGAAATTTGTTAAAAGATTGACATAGATAAGATTCTGATCACATATTCCTTGGTCAATTTTGTCCTTCAATTTCTCTAGTTCCCATGAGATGCTTATGATATCATTATGAAGTTCTTTTGATCAATCTGAAGTTCTTCTTAGCACTTGATAATGTTAAGATTCATGTTTCTTGGATATTTGAGCATTTGTAATATTCTGTTCTAAAGAACACTAAAAGAAACTTTCCGAATTTAACATGGATCGGAATCATATTGACCTATTTAATTCAAATAAGTTTGTTTCCATTAAAACATCAACTTAAAGAAGGATTTTTTTTATTTATCTCAACATGTATCTGGTAAATCCAAGTCAACGCTTTGTGGTAAACATTCTGGATCAGCTAATCGTCTCTACCAAATCTATCTCAGTATGGAAAACAATGAATTGTGCAATCCAAGAAAGACGATGAAAAGAATCAAATGCGAAGGTAAATGCAAGGATAGTGAACTGTAATTAAGGCAAAGATTGCAAGCAATGGTCAAACATTCAAGACACAAATTCTTTCTACAACAGACTAATGTAAGTTTTAGATTGAAACCTAGGGGGGTGAATTAAGTTTTTGACTTTTTTGGATAATTTTTGTGAGTTTTCTCGATAATTTTTTGGAAAGTTATTATGAAAGTTTGAATGGAAATGCGGAAAAATAAAGAGTAAGGGAAAGAAAAAGAACACAAGAGAATTATAGTGGTTCCCCTATAGGTACGTTCACTCCCTTCATACCCCGCAAAGGAATTTACTATGTTAGAATCTTTGTTACAAGCAATCTCACCCCAAGACCCCTAACAATCTTTCTAACATAAACACAAGAAAGAAACCATCTTCCTTGATTTCAACACAGACACCAAACACCTTTGGTGGACTTTGAATCTTCCCGAATCAAAGAACCTTTTACAACAATCACAAGATATCACCCCACCATCTTTAACAATAATTCCCACCAACAATTGATGAGAATGTTACAAATGAATGATGAAGAACAATTGTATGGTTGTATATCTTTATCAGTATCACTAACAAATGGACTTAGTGCTCAGAAAAAACTTTCCTTTATGAAAGAAAAAAAATGAACCAAGTTTTTCCAAGAATGAGAATTTGAATGTAAGTGGAAGTGATATTGAAATTCACAATTGAGAGTTTGAAATTTTTTGTCTTAATTGTTTTGATTCTCAATTAAATTTATAGAGGCTAAAAAGATGTTTATGAAGCAATACTATTTTTCAAAAAATGGTTACCAATGAATAGACACATATTTGAAATGGCACCTATTCATAAAACTACATTTAAAACCCGTTGGAAAATAAATTAAAATAAAACCGTTAGCACAACGAGTATGAAATGCATATTTATTCTTAGAAAAACTTAATGTATGTTAAACATATATAGCCGTTACCAACGAATATGACTAAGTATGCATGTTTCTATGTAAAAAATACGTAATGCATAAATGCATGTATGAAAAAAAAAAGACATGCTTAAATATTTTTATAATGATATGCAATTTTTCAAATGCAAAAATATTTTAATGCAAAATAACATTTTTTAAAAATCATTGAGAATGTGTGATTTACTTTCAAGAGATTTTTAGGCATTGCTTCATATGGGATCTTAGAAAAATGTTTGTAATTATTTTCTGAGCATTCTAAATTATTCCATAAGTTAAGAATGATAAATCAAAGATAAGGACCATACTTACAAAAATATAACTATAAAGCCTAAGTCTCATTATCTTCATTCTTCAACTTGAGCTTCCATAGTTTTTCTTCTTTTGTGATGTGAGTTTGTTATCATCAAAACCCAGCCAAAATTAGAAGGAAATTTTCTTCACAACTAATTCCAAATCTCATATAAGAAGGAATTTATGTTGTTGAAGATAACACCAGCCTTGTCTAGAAAAATCAAAGTATAGAAAAGATACAAAATGTTGTATTGTGCACAAACAATTTGTATCTTATGTTTTCCTCTAGTTTGAGGTAGAAGTTATCTAGTTTGAGGCAAAAGAAGTCTAAGACTACGAGTCTTAGTGAAATCTTTAATTAGGTAGATTATAGTGAAAAATCCTTCAACTGCGAAGGGAGTGGAGTAGCTCCAGATTGTGAATTAAACCAAGATAATTGCATATGTCTTTCTTCTTTCCATATCTCTTTACATTCTGCACTTTACTTTATAAGGATAACCACATCCCACAAAAGAAAAACAAAATAGAGATCAATAACCTAAAATACAATTCAAACCACTTTTTTTTGTGTTTTTTTTTTTCACCTGAAAAAACACATTGATATAAGGCGTCACTTTCTTATGGATCAAGTTCAAAAGGAGTATGTGCTTTTTCAATACATGACACTTAGTGTAGATTATCTGCTAGTTTCACAAAACCATTACCATTCGACTCTTTTCAAAATATATGTAGTGAATTAGGTATCGTAGATACCCCTTGCTTTAAATAAACATGCAAGCCATGCTATTTAAATTTGTGTTAGTATAATTTATTTGTTTTAATTTTGGTTATAGCATCATGGTTGGTAAGATTCTCTAAAATTATCCTTGGTTATAATATATGTTGTTGGTGCTTTTTGATCTCTTGGTCATCGTGTGTATGATTGGAGTAATAAGCTTAAACTAATTCATGTTTGTTAAATTGTGTACATGTAAATAATTCATTTGATTGTTTCTACATGTTTTTGTTTACTGTTATTGCACTCTATCATGATCTTGATTATGCGAGATGTGCATTTGTTTATCTTTTTTAAAACGATACCACTTGTTTTACCAAATATAGCTTCATTTTTTTTTTCTTCTATTAATCGAATATGGAGGAATGCTTTAGTCATAGGATTAATTCAAGTAAAGTCTTGGAAATGCCCTTGGTTTTTCTCTTCTTTTGGGATGTTTTTCCTTAATTTTCTATTTCTTGTAACCCTTAAAAGAAAGTATGAGAAAAGAGTATTAATGAAAAGCTTATTAGTGTGGTTGCTCGGGAAACATCAATAAATTATTTGGAAGAAGAATGAAACAATAAATTCATAAAGAAAGATCACATTGCTGAAGCTTTACACAAGTCAACCAAGTTTTCCATTATGGTATCTAATAATGTGTAATAATAATCATGTTAATAGTAAAATATACACATCTACCACCAAAAGATTGAAAACTTGTCTCTCTTTAGTACCAAGGCAATACATCAAAGATTGATGAGAAGACCTTTCCTATAGAAATCATATACTGTAAAACAAAAATATCAGAAAGTTCCACATATATTTCAGAACTTGAACCATAACTTTAAATTGTGTTCCACAATTGCAACGATTTTAGAGGTCTCTGCACAAGCTTCACAAGCACAATTTATACCACATTTGTTTGTATCTTACTGCAACGTAAAGGTTAGCTGCGTAACCGCGACTGCAATTTAAAATCATGTACTACTTCACCATTAGAACCAAGCAACAACATCATCACAACCACATTTCAACTTTGCTAGTATTGTACTGCGCAATATAAAGATTTGTAGCTTTATCTAAACTGCAAATGCAGATTAAAACCTAAACCAGTCTAGAAAACTTGAGCATGATCACCACCACAACCTAATACTTTTTCAGGACAACTTGCTTCATCAAGAAGCCATTTCTCAAGCAAAGAAAAGGGCATTGTTTCTGAACCAACATCAGGCTTACTTTCATCTTGTAAAACCGTTGCGTCTGGTGACAAAGATTGATGAGAGAATTCAGAATTTGATGACTCCAAAGGCTCAAAACCAAACAAAGATTCAAATGTTTCAGACAATATTTCACCCTTTGTTCCACTACTAGAAGCAGAATCAAAGTTGTTGAAGGAATTTTGCGTCACAGCTGAATTAATACTTACCGATGATTTGATTGGATTTTTCATCCAACCCTTTAGTAAACGAGCTATGTTATCTGCACTTGAAGCATAGCAAAATGATTGACCTGGTTCTTTAGTGGAAGAAAATGAGTTACTATTTGAAGGGTTTATAGTTGAGAAGTTAGAAGATAATTTTTGTGGTGAAAGTGCTTCATTAAGTGCTTTTTTGGCCATTTGAATATCTGTTTGAAGTCTTCTTTCCCATTGACCTCTTGGAATCCTTTGAGATGCTGAAAATTTTTCTTCTTCAAAATTAATGCATTCAGCATTATTATCTGTTTGTGATTGCTTGAGCTTCTTTTTCAAATGAGTATTCCAATAGTTTTTTATGTCATTATCTGTTCTTTGTGGAAGGTATGATGCTATTGCAGCCCATCTGTTACATCATAAATGTGATCCAGTTAGACATTTGAATCATAAAGAAGCTACCAAAAATAAAACTACTAAAAAAAAATGGAAGTCTATAATTTTCGCAGCTAATTATATTGTTTTCTGTCAAGAAAGTTAAATTAAATACTAAAACAAACATATTAGCAAATTCTTTTTTTAGGGGTATTAGCAAATCCTTTTAGGATAAGTCTAATATACAAAAAAATATATAGAAATAGGGACACAAATTAAAAATAGGAAGAAAAAAAAAATCCAACACTTATTCTTTCATAACTATATTTTTTATGGAATTAAAAACAGGTTGCACATATCCATTATTCAAACTTTTGTCGTAATTTTAAATTTAATTTTACAAAAGTTAGAAACTGAAAAAATGAAATCAAATGCTAATTTTTCGTGATTAAAATGACAGAATTAGAAACATAGTTTACTTATCACTTCTTCAAATTTTGTTGCTGCATTAAAAAAAAAAATTGTTGCTGATTTATTTTTTTGTAGTAGCAAATTAATAAGAAAAGGTTTACCTATTTCCTAAAAGATCTTGAAGATGGATAATCATCTTCTCCTCTTGTTCAGTGAAATTACCCCTTTTGATTCCTGGCCTTAGGTAATTAGTCCATCTAAGTCTGCAACTTTTGCTGCATCTTGACAACCCTGAAAAATTAAACCACAAAAATCAAATAAATTAATCACTTCAATGCATATAAAAAAATAAATCACTTAAATTCAGATCCAGTTAAGTAATAAAAATAAAACCTAAATAATGTATTCATGATCAACAACAGCCCTCTTGGATCATGATTTTCCTATTAATGATCTATGATATACTATAGAACAAAGAAAAAAAGCCAATAAATATAATTTTAATGAAAAAATATTGCAGTTCTTAAAGTTATGAGCTATTAACCTGTCTTGGTTGGAACAGCCCTCCAATTTCCAGGACCATGTTCTTGTATATAAGTAACAAGTATGATATCTTCTTCAGGAGTCCATGGTCCTTTTTTAACACCTTCTTTGTCACAACAAGGTGGTCTTCCCATGTTTCTTTGTTTCTCTTTTGCTTTTAGTAACACTTAACTATGTTGTTGCCACCAATTTCTATTCTATGGACCTTTTTCTTCCTCTCCCTCTCTAAGTATGATCCCTTTTATTTTATTTTTATTTCTCTCTAAAACCTCTTGACTTGATAGGTTTCAAAAGGCAAGTGTCCAAGCCTAACCTTTCCATGGTGTAAATATATAGCTAAGAAAATATAGTAAATAAAAGGGTAGGGTGTATTTAGCATAAGCTAGGAATTTTTATTTTTTTTTTAAAGATAAGCTAGGAAATTGACTTAAAAAAGTAGAGAAAAAACCAAGAGTCAAAATTTGACAGCAAAGAGCATTAACTGAAGGAAGGAAAAAGCTAAATTACTTACTATAGTTATGTTGTGTACCACTCAAAACCGCGTAGAGCATTGAATGTGTAGCTCTATTAAACACTGGGAAAGCTCAATTTTATTTCAGCTTTTAAAGTTTCTACTCCCTCCGTTCCTTTTTAATTGTCACTTTTGCAGAAAATTTTTGTTTCTAATTAACTGTCACTTTCAAAGTTCAATGTAATATTAAATGTTATTTTTTCTATATTGCCCTTAGTAATTTATTGCGGAAAGAGAAATATATGAAATATGATATTAAATAATTAAGGCTATTATTGGAAAAACATAAATTGTTGTATCAAAAGTAGTAAAATACATTTATTGTCTTGGTTTGTGTAAAAAGTCAAAAAGTGACAATTAAAAAGGAACAGAGGGAGTATAAATTAACACAAACATATCATTAAATGTAAATTTGTGATATAGCTGACTTTTGCAAGAAGGCTAATTAAGCTATCACCATTATGTCTTTCTATTTGCCTACCTGGTCATCACCAATGAACAGGCCCTTTCTAGATACTTTAACTTGTCTATATAATCAATTAATTGCATTTATATTTTGTTAATTAGACAGTGACCAAAACTGCCACCCTTGCTTCATTCTAGAAAGGGATAGCTGATCTATTTGCATTATTGTAGAAGAATTTTAATATCCCATTTGTTACAGATTTTTGTGAAAAATAAAATAAAATTTCTTTAAGAGAAAAAATTATAATTATAAAATAAACGTGTTTACATTTGTTATCATTTTGTAAATAAAATTAAAATATGTTTCGAATGAGTAGTTGTTCGGAGTAGCTTTTTCGTAAAACTAATTTTTTTAATACTGATTCTGTAAAATTGATTTTCATTTTGATAAACTAATACATAATAACTTTTGCTTTTTTTGGTTAAAAAAAATAACTTTTGCTTTAAAAAAATTCTTCATCAATTTGGTCTTTGAACTATCATCCTCTTTCTAATTGGTCTTCGAACTATACAAATATACTAAGAGGTTTGTCTAACATGTGTAATATTGCATATGTTAAAACAATTAAAAATAACAACTTTTTTTATTGAAAACAACAATTATTTATTTAAAAATTATATATTTACTACTATAAATTAATGAAATTCCAATACAAACTTACTATTTTAAATTTCTTAACATGTTCAAGTTTGCACATGATAGAAAAATCATATACTCCCTGAAATTCTGGCAGGTACGGTTTAGAACACAAAAAACAGAGTACGATGAATGCAAAACAGAGCACAATGTTACAGGTTCAGAAGCAACAAATAAAAGTGCAGAAAGTAAAGAACACACAATATTTGTTAACCCAGTTCGGTGTAAACACCACCTACATCTGAAGGATACCAATCCAGGAAGGAAATCCACTATGAGGAATTAATCTTAAGACTCAAGACACAGCCCCCTGTTCCTAGTCTTCTGACTTAATATCCACTAGTCTGATTTCTACCCAGCAACCCCTGAGTATAAGAACCCCCTCTTACTTCCTAATCAAGTAAATACAACCAGTTACTGACAAACTTCTGAATACAACCCAGTTTATGAAGAAAACACTTCAATACATCAAAGACAACACTCGTACTTAAAAGCTTAGAGTGAATTACAACTCAAACAATCTAAACCAACTCAGAACATATGAGTGGTGTACAAAACAAAGCCTAAGCTTACAAACTAAGACTCTAAACTCTGATTTATGATTCGCAGTCTTCAATAGCAGCAGCACATCTCCTTAAATAGACTTCAGCAGGCATATAATTCTGAAACATATCTTCTCTAAAATATAATTCTGAAATTCTGCAAAGGCTTGAAAAGGAACCATATATTTCTGACTTCTATCTTGCAAAGATTCTTCAGCAAATATATTCAAACATAAAACACGAAGCCAATCTTCTCAAGATCTTCAACAAATTAATCAGCCTTCTAGAAAACAAATGCCTGAATAAATCTTCAATAAATCTTCCAAAGATACGCACAGAAAGAATCAGATTTAAAGCAGAAAATCCAGCTTCTGAAATCAGCTTTTGAAGTCCAGCTTCTGAAGGTCAACGTTGGTCAACGTCTGAACAGTGCGTCTGAAGCCCCTTCCAGCGTCTGATGAACAGTTTCTGCGTCTGAAGGCCAAAACTGCGTCTGATGAACAGTAAACCAGGATTTCAGCTTCTGATGCTGTTTTCAGCTTCTGAACCTCCTCTAATCCACTTTCTTGATTCTGAAGACTTCTTTAACATCTGGAGACGCATTGCTTGAGCACTTTGATTTTACCAAACAATGTAGTCAACACTTAAATAACCAACACTCCCTCCATACTAATTTGCATTGTAATACCCAAGAGAGCTTAGATGAGATGACACGGGTCTCTTTTAGCTTAATCAAGGTCCTGAGTTTGAATTCAGTCTTGGGCATGCAGCAGCGTTAAAACTCTTAGGGAGGGTTTACCGCCCATTTGGGTCCCACAAGGCTCGAGGTATTAGTCTCCACATTTGTGTGCTCGGAAGATACCCAGATCACACCAAAAAATAACTTGCATTAGAATATGAAAAGTCAAATGAAATACACATACGCTAATGATACATATTGAACTTTCAGAAGACATTAAGGCATTAACAAAACCAAATCAAAGTCCTAACAACTAAACTAAAATCTTCCACATATGACCAAAGTCAATAATAAATCGAGATCCACAGTCTTTGAATTCATCCAACTTCAGAAAAAAAAAATTTGTAGGTGTTCGCCCAACTCGACTATAGGTGGTCTCTAAGTTGATCAATTCGGTCACATATTGATAAGACATTTGTAAAGTCGAGAGGATACTAGATTTAATGAAATTCGTTGTAAGCCTCTTAATTGGAATATAGTACCTATGAAGCGAGTCCTTCTCAAGAATTTTATCAAACATACGAGGTGCAAAACTAAAGCAAATTGTAACACCTTAAACCCCAGATACAATTTTCTAATAGAAATTCAATAATTAATAAAGCATACAAGGGTGCTACACATCTTAATCAATTCAAAAGTACTTCATTCAAAATAAAGAAACGTCACAGCAGAATAGTTTTGTCATACCCCAATTTTTGACCTAAGTTTTTTTACTCGTCTCTGGGTTCGAAATTTTCTCGTCGTTTCAGACGAAATTTCGACAGGGAGGTATTTTAAAATACCTCATTTTTTGGTTCCGAAGGCGACTTTTTTTATTATTATTGTTTGTCATTTTTTTAATTATCACTTCTTTTTATTTTTAGTTTCTTTTTTTCTTTCCTTTTTTATTATCTTTTTTTTTATTTCTATTTTTATTTTTATTTTTATTTTTCGTTTTTTGTTTTATTTTTTTAGAAGTCTGACTTTTTGGTTTTAATGTGTTTTAAGAACAATTTTAATGGTTGCCATTTTGATTGTTTTGCTGATTAATTGTGATAATTGTCCATCAATGGCTTTAATCAGCATTTATCATCCACTGCACTATAAAATCAGATGAGAAAAAGCACAGAAAAATCAGTTAAGAACCACAGAGAAAACCAGAGCCAAAATTCATAGTTCATCACAAAAAACCGTACGCCCCTTTCAAACCCAGCACCATAATCAACCACAACCACAACTCACTGCCTCACACCTCACCCACACAACCACATAAAACCGTACGGCCATTTCCAATCCAAAACCGTACGGCAACCCAAAGCAACCCAAAACAACACAGAACAACACACCTACTCCTCCCCTCCCCAAACCAGCCACCGTCACACGACCCCTCACACACGAACCACACTCACTCACACGGACCACACGCACACGAACCGCACCTCCCTCACCATACACACACACATAACTCACGGCAAAAACCAGCCCAGCCATCACCCCCACCAAACGCACGCAAACAAGCCAACACAAAACCCAAGCCTTAATCCGAACCAAAAGATCAAAAGGAGGTAAAATTTTTTTTCGAATTTCTTTTCTAGATCTAGGCTTGTATAATTTTTTGTTGAAAAATCTAAGTCTATTTTTGAAGAGGGGGAGGGAAAAGGGTTGAGAAAACTTTTTTTTTTTAAAAAAAAGGAGGATTTTGCCTTCTCCGGCGCGGCGGCGCCGCCCCTAGGGCAGGCCGACCACCGCGTCGGAGTCCCCTCTGTACTGGCCGTTTTCTTTGAGAGAAGGAGGGAGAAGAAGAGAGAGAACCAAGAGGGAGAGAGAAAGAGTTGTATAAAATGAGAAAAAACCATTTTTAACTTATATATAGGGCCTAAACCGGTTCGGTTCTCTTGAACCGAACCGGTCTTTTTTGTTCCTTCAGCCCAATGGGCATCCCTGCGGCCCAAACCTCTTGCCTTTCATCAGCTCTTGCTGATTACTTCCCCATACCCCCCCTTTCTGCCAGTAGCACCCCCCTGTTCCCTTTTTCTATTCTTTTTCTTGTTATTTCTTGCATTTTACTTTTGTTATTTCTTTATGTATTTCATGCATATTATTCCATCACATTTACCTCATATTTATTTCATGCATTTTTTTTTTCTTATTATTATTTTCCTTTTATTTTCATGCATTTTTATTATTATTTTAGTTTCAGTTTAGCATATTTACTTTCATACATTTTACAATTTTGTTTTTTTTCCTTGTTTATCATTTTGTCATTTTATTTTCGTTTCTATTAGAATGTACTTAGGATCAATGTAACAAAAAATAAATGAGAATATGCACTGACACCACACTTTATTTATTCTGCTTTACGTCTTTTATTTATTTTTACTTATTTCGCTATTCAGAAAAATACAAAAATATTAGGTTAGTTTAATTTCAAAGGGATTTCGTGGTGATCCAACGTCATCACGAAAATTCCTCGCGTTTAGCCTTTATTACGTTTTTAGTCTTAGCTAATTAAAAACAAAAAACATGCAAATAATAATGGAAAACTCACAAAAAAATCTTTTCTTAATAAACCTTGATTTTCAATCAAGTGTTCGTTTTTTTTCTTTTATTTTCTTTAAATAACCATTAATCTACTTTAATAACACTTTAATCCTTTTCAAAATTAAAAAACACAAATCAATCTTATTTAGCCACTTGGCTTTTATTTTATCTTTAAAACTTTTTTTAAAACTAATAAAAAACATCAAACAAATCAAACGTCATTTTTTACCCCGAACTACGAGGTTTTGATCCCTCACGGGTACGTAGGCAGAGGACCTTGTCCTTCCAAATCATAAAAAATACAAAAAAAAACATTTTCTATTTTTTTTCTCACTACTTTAATTCTGTCTCTTAAAAAAAAATAAGCAAGTTATAGCCTAAATAAATAAATAAAATCAAGAGGTTCTCGTAGAGTACTACGAACGTTTAGGGTGCTAATACCTTCCCTAAACGTAACTAACCCCCGAACCCTAATCTTTAAAAAATGTGGTAATTTAGAACTTTTTTCCACCTTTCTTTTAAAAAATTAAAAGTTCAGTCGTGAAATAAAATTAGTGAGTCAACGCTAATCAATAGCTTGATCTCCGAAAATCACCGCGACAGAAATGGCGACTACACTGGGGACACCGAGGGTTGAGCCTAACTTGAATTTATTTAAATATTTTGCGCTATAACTTGCTTAAAATAAAAATAAGAAGTGTAAATATGTGAATATGTGTTTTTTTCCTTTTACGTGAGTGGTGAGATAAGTCCTACACCCGGACTTGAGGGAAACATAAGATAGGATGGTGGTATAATCAAAGTGGCTTTCCGAGGGTAAATTTCGGATGTGACACATGTGATAACCCCGCTCAATGGAGGGATCTTGGAAGTATTATTATGTTGGCATGAGTAAGTCGTGTCCGGCATTGATATTTTCAAGTGACCTATGAAGTTGAGGACCTTTAGTTACCTTTAACCCATCTTGACCTTTTAGGACGTAGTGCGGTGGCTAACCAAGAGTAATCTTGAATTAGTTGATACGCGATACTACACTCAAACGAGACTTTCTTACAAGTATTATTGGATCGGGAGTCAATCTCGTAACCCGACGATATTTGGAAGGGGTTGAAGACTTTGGGAACTTGGTAGAACCCGTGATACAGGTACATGTGAAACCATAGTCCTTACCAAATGGCGTGTTTACCCTTGACTCCTACCTTATGGACTTAAACCTCACCATGTTTTCTCCGTTCTTTAGCATAACCATGCATGCATGCATTCATGCATAAACTCATTTTTCATCCAATTACCGAAGGACTTAAACAAGTTTTTTTAAACATCATAGAGGAGCACTAGGAAGTACACCTTCAAGAGCCCTGATTTGTTGAATTTAAGGAAGCTAGGAGTCTTTAGATTCTTCTAAAAAAATCTAGCTTCCACTAAAGAACTTTTGAATTGGTCCCTTGGCTTGGTTTCTAAAAAAGAACTATTTTGTAATGCCTTGATGCTCAAATGAAATGTTCAAACCATGATGTTTACAATTACTTCAACAAAGTCCTTCGATAACAAACCCTTCTTTTTTTTGCATAAGCATAATCATGCATCATACTACATTCATAGTTTCTAAATCGAGTCTCATCCTTTGTTTCATCACAAAAAGGTCAATCTGCCGCAGTCAAAGAAAGTGGCCCGGCGCTTTCATTACAAACCTACTCGCACCTACAACACTTGTGCAAACAGAAGAGAAAATGGATCTGGTCGTGCAAACACAAGGAGGGATTTGCTGCAATTAGGTCGCTGTTGACATTCCCTCAGTTACTCATAGGTCCAAGTAATGTGTTTTGTTGTCTTGTCTTTTCAAAAAAAAAAAAATCCTTTCGTTCCGCTCGAGACGAAAGTGAACTTTTAGGGCTTTTTGCTTCATGCATTCCCATCATAAAATAAAAAAGTCGTTTTGTCCCCGACTATGTCTTTTTATTCTTTGCTTTTTTCTGGAAAATGGTAACACAAAAAACCCAAAAATATTTTATTTTCATTTTCTGTTTTCAATCAATTTCAAAAAGTTTGCATTGTTCACTCATCTTCTAAAATCAATCATCAATCATATGCAGACTAGGCATCAATAAACCCGTTGAACACTGTAACCCTATGCTCTCTCCCGACTTTGAGTTCCCTGTTTACGAAGCTGAAGAGGAGGAGGATGAAGGGATTCTCGAAAAGATCTCTCTGTTACTAGAATATGGAAAGAACATCATTCAGTCTCATGAAGAAGCACTGGAAGCACTAAACTTGGGTTCCGAGGAACTGCTGCTACGGTATTCCTGATAAAGTCCCAGATGAGTGGTGCCATCGAGGCTGCAAAAAAAAAAAATCAAACAAAAAAAAACATCAAAAAAGAACAAAAGCAAAAAAAAAACAAAAGGGAAAATACATCAAGAAGATGGTGCAGAGGATGGTAACCACCTACAAGGACGTGCATGAGATGTTACAGAATGCTTTTACACGGATATCGTACTTTAGTGCGTACCTCAACAGGGGCAACCCCTTTTTGGTATACGGTATGAAAATTCTAATGGAGGTCCAGTTGTCAGAGGCTGAATGATGTCAAAACAAATATGATCAGTTCAAACTTGATTGAAGAGAAACGCATGAATGCTTTGTGTCACGGGCAGTCCTCGTGTGCTCCAAGAAGGAGGTTTTGTGCTCAAGAAGATCCAATCTTTTCAACCCGATTCCAGGGGCAAATGGACGCCTAACTATGAAGGCACATATGTCATCAAGAGAGCTTTCTCCTGTGGTGTAATGACTTTTACGACTATGGATGATGATGAGCTTCCCCGTCCTGTGAATGCCGATGCAGTCAAGAAATACTTTGTCTAAAAACAAAAGAACAACTCGGTAAGTCGAAAACCCGAAAGGGCGGCTTAGGCAAAAATGAGCGTCTCGGTGGACTGAAAACCCAAAAGGGCGGTCCAGGCAAAAATTAGAGACATGAAACAGAGAATAATCATCCTGATAGGTCGAAAACCCGAAAGGGCGATCTATGCAAAAGTTAAGGATCCAAAGACAAAGTAACTGCATTGGTCTGATCTCTACTCACTTGGGGCACATTAGCGGTCAAAAAGACTCTGAATCTGAAGCATCCAAACGGCGGAATTCAAAGTTGTTAGGGAGAATAGCGGTTATTTGTGTTCAATGTACCTTCCCCTTATATTTACCATTTTCCAAACTTTGTAAGATCTGTGGAGCCATGCCATTGGCGGGTCACCACTCTTTTAAATAAATTTGAGCCTATTTGCCTTTCATTTGGAATTCCCATTTTTTTAGTTTATAAAACCGTTTTTCTACTTTTGTTGGTAGTACTTGAAGCAAAACTTTTTTCAAAATCATAAATCATTTTATATATTTCTTGGAAAGCATAAACAACAAACACATTCTCTCTGAACTCATGAATAAGTGAAGTGTGCGTCAACAGTTATCCTGAGAACGGACAAACTATGCAGGTTAAACGTGGTCAATTGCTTGAAAAAAAGAAAGAAGAAAAAAGAAAAGAGCTCGGTAAGTCGAAAACCCGAAAGGGCGGCTTAGGCAAAAATGAGCGTCCCGGTGGATCGAAAACCTGAAAGGGCGGTCCAGGCAAAAATTAGGGGCATACAAAAAGAATATATTCCCGGTGGACTGAAAACCCGAAAGGGCGGTCCAGGCAAAAGTTAGGGATTCAAAAAAAGAAAAAAGAACAGAAAAGCATGACCACAGAAACGCCAGTTCTTCTACCAGGTCTATGGATTAACACGTCTCCCCCAGGAAGTGTTTACTCCCCACCAGTTGTTGCATACATCGGGCCTTACCCCGTCAATGTTTTGATATGTTCCCAATGGCATCATTCCCAATGAAGATTGCAGAGTGTTTGTACTGCGTCGTCGGTCCACTTTCCATCTTACCTGTCCAGTCTTGTCTCATCAAGTTCACCGGTCATACCGTCATACAAGTCAATCCTCCATACAGTCATACAAGTCGTATTGTCACACATACATTCATACATTCATGCATATACACATTCATGCATACACAACATACAAACAACATCATCTACTACATGGTTGCATTAACCACCCTGAGTCTTGTTTTTATACCAATCAGTCATGAACATTTTTTAACTCTCTTTATCCCCAAGTGTCATCCCCAGTGTGTCTGATCCAAAGATGTCACCCTCTTTTCGCCAAGTGATAGTTTCTTTAATGAATAGCTTGTGCATACCTTTCACTATCATGTCGTCAGTGGCAAGTTCGGCTACATCCCGAGCAGCTGGCATTTTATCATCTATCATGTCGTCAGTGGCAAGTTCGGCTACATCCCGAGCAGCTGGCATTTTATCATCTATCATGTCGTCAGTGGCAAGTTCGGCTACATCCCGAGCAGCTGGCATTTTATCATCTATCATGTCGTCAGTGGCAAGTTCGGCTACATCCCGAGCAGCTGACATTTTATCTCTTATCATGTCGTCAGTGGCAAGTTCGGCTACATCCCGAGCAGCTGACATTCACCTTTGTTTCTTGTCGTCAGTGGCATGTTACTTTTGTTTCCGTCTTTACCTCAAGTGGCAAGCTCTACAAACGGGCAGCTTGTGGTCGGTGTCGTTCCCATACCATACTTCCTTTTTCAGCTATCAATACGATGGTTGATCTCTTCCCCAGTGGAACTATATATTATCCCCCAGTGGAGTCGGATCCCTTTTCTTTAACGAACTCGGGTATCATTTCGTTTTGTTATCCCCAGTCAAGTCATCTTCGCCGTCTTGCATTCACATTTGCACCACGAGCATTTCATATTTTTTTGTTAGGTCCAAAATTGGCGTACTCTGTATTTAAGTCCCTTCGACCCGTCGAATCCAAGCTTTTCTCTTTAGATCTCCGGACGAAGAGACTTAAATAGGGGCATCTGTCATACCCCAATTTTTGACCTAAGTTTTTTTACTCGTCTCTGGGTTCGAAATTTTCTCGTCGTTTCAGACGAAATTTCGACAGGGAGGTATTTTAAAATACCTCATTTTTTGGTTCCGAAGGCGACTTTTTTTATTATTATTGTTTGTCATTTTTTTAATTATCACTTCTTTTTATTTTTAGTTTCTTTTTTTCTTTCCTTTTTTATTATCTTTTTTTTTATTTCTATTTTTATTTTTATTTTTATTTTTCGTTTTTTGTTTTATTTTTTTTAGAAGTCTGACTTTTTGGTTTTAATGTGTTTTAAGAACAATTTTAATGGTTGCCATTTTGATTGTTTTGCTGATTAATTGTGATAATTGTCCATCAATGGCTTTAATCAGCATTTATCATCACTGCACTATAAAATCAGATGAGAAAAAGCACAGAAAAATCAGTTAAGAACCACAGAGAAAACCAGAGCCAAAATTCATAGTTCATCACAAAAAACCACACGTCCCACTCCTCCGAACAACAAACCCAGCAAAACCGTACGCCCCTTTCAAACCCAGCACCATAATCAACCACAACCACAACTCACTGCCTCACACCTCACCCACACAACCACATAAAACCGTACGGCCATTTCCAATCCAAAACCGTACGGCAACCCAAAGCAACCCAAAACAACACAGAACAACACACCTACTCCTCCCCTCCCCAAACCAGCCACCGTCACACGACCCCTCACACACGAACCACACTCACTCACACGGACCACACGCACACGAACCGCACCTCCCTCACCATACACACACACATAACTCACGGCAAAAACCAGCCCAGCCATCACCCCCACCAAACGCACGCAAACAAGCCAACACAAAACCCAAGCCTTAATCCGAACCAAAAGATCAAAAGGAGGTAAAAAACTTTTTCGAATTTCTTTTCTAGATCTAGGCTTGTATAATTTTTTGTTGAAAAATCTAAGTCTATTTTTGAAGAGGGGGAGGGAAAAGGGTTGAGAAAACTTTTTTTTAAAAAAAAAGGAGGATTTTGCCTTCTCCGGCGCGGCGGCGCCGCCCCTAGGGCAGGCCGACCACCGCGTCGGAGTCCCCTCTGTACCGGCCGTTTTCTTTGAGAGAAGGAGGGAGAAGAAGAGAGAGAACCAAGAGGGAGAGAGAAAGAGTTGTATAAAATGAGAAAAAAACCATTTTTAACTTATATATAGGGCCTAAACCGGTTCGGTTCTCTTGAACCGAACCGGTCTTTTTTGTTCCTTCAGCCCAATGGGCATCCCTGCGGCCCAAACCTCTTGCCTTTCATCAGCTCTTGCTGATTACTTCCCCATACCCCCCCTTTCTGCCAGTAGCACCCCCCTGTTCCCTTTTTCTATTCTTTTTCTTGTTATTTCTTGCATTTTACTTTTGTTATTTCTTTATGTATTTCATGCATATTATTCCATCACATTTACCTCATATTTATTTCATGCATTTTTTTTTCTTATTATTATTTTCCTTTTATTTTCATGCATTTTTATTATTATTTTAGTTTCAGTTTAGCATATTTACTTTCATACATTTTACAATTTTGTTTTTTTTCCTTGTTTATCATTTTGTCATTTTATTTTCGTTTCTATTAGAATGTACTTAGGATCAATGTAACAAAAAATAAATGAGAATATGCACTGACACCACACTTTATTTATTCTGCTTTACGTCTTTTATTTATTTTTACTTATTTCGCTATTCAGAAAAATACAAAAATATTAGGTTAGTTTAATTTCAAAGGGATTTCGTGGTGATCCAACGTCATCACGAAAATTCCTCGCGTTTAGCCTTTCTTACGTTTTTAGTCTTAGCTAATTAAAAACAAAAAACATGCAAATAATAATGGAAAACTCACAAAAAAATCTTTTCTTAATAAACCTTGATTTTCAATCAAGTGTTCGTTTTTTTTCTTTTATTTTCTTTAAATAACCATTAATCTACTTTAATAACACTTTAATCCTTTTCAAAATTAAAAAACACAAATCAATCTTATTTAGCCACTTGGCTTTTATTTTATCTTTAAAACTTTTTTTAAAACTAATAAAAAACATCAAACAAATCAAACGTCATTTTTTACCCCGAACTACGAGGTTTTGATCCCTCACGGGTACGTAGGCAGAGGACCTTGTCCTTCCAAATCATAAAAAATACAAAAAAAACATTTTCTATTTTTTTTCTCACTACTTTAATTCTGTCTCTTAAAAAAAAATAAGCAAGTTATAGCCTAAATAAATAAATAAAATCAAGAGGTTCTCGTAGAGTACTACGAACGTTTAGGGTGCTAATACCTTCCCTAAACGTAACTAACCCCCGAACCCTAATCTTTAAAAAATGTGGTAATTTAGAACTTTTTTCCACCTTTCTTTTAAAAAATTAAAAGTTCAGTCGTGAAATAAAATTAGTGAGTCAACGCTAATCAATAGCTTGATCTCCGAAAATCACCGCGACAAGTTTTCATAAACTTCAAAGTACACATCTCAACACAGTTTCAACATCAAAAGTGAATTCAAAAGAATTCTAAAACAAAGTTTAAAATAAAATAAATCCCCAATCCCTGGTATCACAGATCAGAGCATCGACTCGATAAAGACTCCCAAAAGCGACAAATAAACGAGTAGGCTCCAAAGCCATCCTCAGAGACTCATTGCTACTAAGATTCTTCTTTCTGCAAATCTACGCCACAAGGGCGTAGGCAAATCTACACCACAAAGGCGTAGGCGTCCAACTCGCAACTAGAGGGTGAGAATATATTCAACATACGAATTACATAAACGCATGAATAGATCCAGAACAAAAGAACACATCATTTACACTTAGGCATGTATACATCACAGACAGGTAATATTCACATTTAAACATATACCTTCATTTAATAAAATCAATAGGCTTCAATCAACTTCTTATAATAACAAGTAAGCATCATCAACATTTAAGCACATCAAATTGACACTTAGCAAAATACACACCATTTACATGTGTCCATCACATCTTAACATAGTTACACATCTTTAAATAGCACCATCGTCAAATACAACATCATTAAATAGCACTTTAGTTACACATCGTCAAATCACACATCTTCATAATAGACTTGCAATTATGTATGTAATGTCCCTAACTCGACTCTATATGCATGTGGTACCAAACATATCACCATCGTCAAATATTTTGGACATCAGAGGTATATTACTGATTTTGTCCGCACTATCGTCAAATAAACGCGACCATGAATGCATGAATCTTCACTAATGACTCACAATGCACATCATTATCACTCGACAGTTACACATCATCATATATCCACATCGTCATATCAACACATCATCATATATTCACATCGTCATATATCCACATCGTCATATCGACACATCGTTATATTATCACTTCATTATACAACACATCTTCAATTATCATCTCAATTTCACATCATTAAATAATTCACAAATTACACTTAGTCAAATAATTCATCAATTACACTTCGTTAAATAACTCAACAATTACACATCATATTCACATCATTAAATAACTCATCACCGCACATCTTTAAATAGCTCATCATTAGATAACACATCGTCAAATATTTTATCATTTGAACATCGTTAAATATCACATCAATTACACATCATCAAATAAGGAGATTTAAAATCAAATCACCAAAAAGTGAAATAAAATTTAAATATTTATCAAATTCATCTAAAAAAATCCTTATCATCATCATGGATTCACAAACAATCACATACCCTAAATCACAACAACAAACTAGAACACGAATTCAACATCAATTCATCATAAGAACATGAAAATAAGAAGAATTACACAAACTCTTTTACTACCCATTTGTTCATATAACCCATATGTGAATAGGAACTCCCCCCTTACCTCAACAATCAACAAAGCAAGCTTCTCCAATGAATGAGTGTCTCTTCAATCTTCTCTTCTAGCCTCCTAGAATTCTTCTTCTTCACCACTTTAGATCTCCTTCTTGCCTCTTCTCTCAATTTACTCTTGTGTGTGTCTAACCCTAATTCTCATAAGAATTTATATCCTTTTATTTGGACTTGGTTTTCTCACATCCACTTATTGGGCTTGGTCTCTATCATGTTTATTCTCCACAAATAAAACATTACTCAATTACTCACTTAAACCTCTTAGTTACTCATACACCTCTATTCTCCTTAATTTTCATAATCTCTTATTTTCTAATAATTAACTAACCCATCAATTCAACCACATTATGATAAAATAATAAACAAATAAATTTATAAATAATACTAATATTATTAATACCACATAATAATAATATTAATAAACTAATAATAAAAATCGGGATGTTAAACAAATTAAGTAATTTAAAAACTAGGAAAGCAGACATGACAATGAAATGAAAAAGTCATCCAAGAAGACAATTAATCTCAGACCCGAGAAAGATGGAAAATCTCATACACAGTGTCGCCATGGTGGCTTTCTAGGAGGGGGCTCAGTTGACGTTTCAATGCTTGAGATGACATTCATAACAACGAGATACAAAGGCAGTGGATGTGGCGGTGGATGATCCGACGGAGGAAGGCTTGACGGAGGTGCAGAGGAACTACCAAAGCACAAAGAGGGGAAGCACCAACCGGCAGTCGCGAAGCAGTACAGGGAGAATCGAATGACGCTGAAATCGATTAGGAGGTGAAGGAGATGGGGGCGGCGAGCTATTTGGGGGTGAGGGAGATTTGGGGCAGAAGGTGATTTTATGGAGATGATTTAGGAGTTACAACAATTTGGGGTTGAAATCAAATCGAGGGTGAAGGTACTGAGACAACATGGTGAAGGTGATTGGGTGGCAGGACAAACCGATTGCATAGCACGATTGAAATGAAATACACATACAAACAAAGGACAATCTAGTTAAATTCACATTCAAACTAGACACATTAACAACTTTTTTTTTAATATGTGTGAAATTAGTCAAAAGATTTTGTAATAAGGGACGGAAAGAGTACTAATTAGTAGTCCTTAAACTATTATTAATCTATCAAGATAACCCTTGAGTCATCATTCACTCTCTTATTTTTAATCAAATTGAGGGACTAACTTGATAGATTTATAATAATTCATGGACTACTTAGTATATTTCTATATAAGCGAAATAGTTGGAAAACCATTAATTTAATTCCTGAACTATTATCAAATTGAAGAGAGGATAATAGTTCAGAAATTAAATTAATAGTTTATTATAATCAAGTCAATTTTTTTATAATACATAACATCCTTTTTTTTAATATGCCGAAAATAATAATCTAATAAGCGAAATAGTCGGCGTCTGACCAATTGGCTTGGACACGAGACCGCTCGTGCCCACCCATTTTGTTGATGGGAACATCTTTAATAAAAAAAAATTATGAGCAAGATTTAATTAGAAGTTAATAATGTGTACAACGAGTTTATTTTTTGTTAAAAAAAATTAAAAACTTTTATGCAATATTAAAGTTTAAGATAACTCCAAAAGATTTAGTCCGGTGGTAAAAAGACAGACTTAGAGATCCCGAGTTCAAGTTTAGCTATAATGTCCTTGAAAAGACGGAGTATAAATGTTTTTGCAAATTTTATTCGAGACCGAAGATCTTTACTATACTGAACTAGAATATCATTCCATCACCCTGGCTTTTTTTAAAAATAATAATAATTAAGATAGAATGATATCCGAGTATAGAACATAGTAAATTATAGTTCACTAATTTTAAAAAGACAAACATTAAATAAGGGGTATAAAAGTCTTTTAAACAATAACTACACCTTAAAAGTTGTGATATTTTCTTATAAATAGGACCAAGAATTTTTTTGAAAATTTTCTTATATATAGGACCGGAGGGAGTAACTTAATTATTTTTTCTAAGAAAAAGTCAAGATGACAGAATGATATCTAAATTTAAGGTAGTAAAGATCTTCGGTATGAAAGGAAACTTACAAAAACACGTTGATTCAAAAGCTATACGAAATGTTCCACTAGATTTGTTATACGTCTGTCGTGTTAGTGACTGAGCAATTTTCAACTTGTAAGCCCGCTAGTTCATTTATTAACTATGGACTTTTTCGTTCTAAACCACATGCATGTTGATTTCCAGGGTACCAATAAGAAATGACTCTTGTTAACGAGTGTATTGGAGAGTCGCTATGTTTTGAGTGCCCTTGTTGCAAATACATTTAATTTTCAATGCATTAAATTTATAAATCTTTATAAAACTTACTCCTTCCGTTTCTTTTTAATTGTCACTTTTGAAGAAAATTTTTGTTCCTTTTTAACTGTCACTATCAAAGTGCAATGCAACTTTAAATATTGTTTTACCAATATTATCCTTAGTTATTTAATACGGATAGAGAAATATATGAGATGATATATTAAATGAATAAGATTATTATAGTAAAAATATAAATTATTGTATCAAAAGTAGTGACATTTATTAATTGTCTTGGTTTGTGTAAAATGTCAAAAAGTGACAATTAAAAAGGAACGGAGGTAGTACCATTTAATCTTCAAAACTTACAATTTTTAAAAGCCTCAAATAGGCCGTTAAACATATTTTAATATTTAAATTAGTCTTAAAAAAATAAAAAAATATTTAAGTGTTTTTTTAAGAAAAACATAACCGTATTTTTTTAAAAAAAAAGTACGGCTCTGTTTTTTTTAAAAAAAACACTTAATATAATTTTTGAACTCTTATTTTTTTAGTATTATATAAACACAAATACTTATTTTTGAGGAAGTATAAACACACATGCTTAGCTAGTTCAACATTCCAAATCCACCCAACAAAATGCAACTGAAAATTTATACTCACTACTAATTTATGTAATTTTTTTACATATAATAAGAAAAAAGTTGGTACGGTAATTTATATGTACAACATCTTTATGTATATATATTTTAATATTAATTATTCATCTCCCAATATAAATTAATAGTATTTAGTGGCAGAAGAAAAAAAAAATCAAACGCACACGTTTAGTCGTATTTATAGAGAAAGATATTTTTAATGTTATTGAAAATGATCATTCAATCATTTTAAAATATAAAATATCGTAATATATACTTCTATACTATATATAAAGAAAATAGACCCTGTTTGGATTGAACTTATTTTGAGCTTATGAAAAATTGTTTATGTAAATAAATAAGTTTTTATTTTAATTTATAAGCTCTCACTAAAGAAAATGTTATCTTCATAAACTGTTTTTTCATAAAATACTTTAACAAACTTATAAAAATACATAACAACTTATTTATTTGCATTAGTTGTTTTGTATAAGCTCTAAAATAAGTTAATCCAATCGGGCTCATAGTCTCTTTTGGGCTGACTTTTTCTCCTTCTCAAATTACTCTCATTTTTCAATACAAATAGCACACATAACAAATAGATAAGGGTAAATTCAAATATTAATAAAAAAGAGTAACAAATTCGATCCTTATTGTCCACGATATTTCATTTTTTTCCCTTATCCTTTATCCTTTAAAAAAGATAATGGGTGAGAGTGAATTCAAAATTTTTTTTAAAAAAATTTAACAAACACAATAGGAGTATATGTCAAGTTTTTTTTCATTTATCCTTTAAAAAGTGTAACAAACTAGATCGTGTATCTCTATACTATATATATAAAGAAAATATAAGATTTGGGTATACTGTATAGATCGAGTATATCTATCCTAATTATACTCTTAAACAACATTTACTATAATAACTAGCGAGCCTTTCCGCTTTTTTTATTGCGCTAAAGTTTAAAAATTATGAACGGTGTTTTTCTATATATAAAATTTTGATTTTGCTAAAAAAAAACAATTGTTGCTTTCAAATTAGAACAAATCAAACTAACTTTGTTTATCTATTTCAATGACACCAACAATATAACAAAAAAATATAATCTAAATTCTTATCTTTTTAATAACACCAACAACCATCATTAGTATAGAAAAAATTGTTTTAGAGTATAATTGAGATAATGAAAACGTCAGCCCAAAATCTTATATATATACTCGATCTAGTTGGTTACACTTTTTAAAACATAAAAGAAAAAAAAACTGAACATATATTCATATTCTGTTTGTTACATATTTTTTTCATTTTGAACTCACTCCCATCAATTATCTTTTTTAAAGAATAAAGGATTAGAAAAAAAAATTGATATATCGTGGACAATAAAGATTAAATTTGTTACACTTTTTTTAATATTTAAATTTATTCTTATCTAATAGTTATATGTGCTATTTGTATTTAAAGTTGATGGTAATTTGGAAAAGAGAAAAAGTCAGCACAAAAGAGCCGAAAGATGCTATTTTCTTTATATATAATATAGATGATTGTTTTATTTTAAAGAATGTAATAATGATTATTGTTGGTGTCATTAAAAAGATAAGAATGTATAATATATTTTTTTTGTTATATTGTTGGTGTCATTGAAATTAATAACCAATGTTAGTTTGGTTTGTTATAATTTGAAAGCAACAAACATTTATATTTATACTTTTAAACAAAATCAAAATTTCATAAAAAAACACCGTTCATAATTTTTAAATTTTAACACAATAAAAAGAGC
This sequence comes from Medicago ruthenica, assembly GCA_018208015.1. Classification (NCBI taxonomy): domain Eukaryota; kingdom Viridiplantae; phylum Streptophyta; class Magnoliopsida; order Fabales; family Fabaceae; genus Medicago; species Medicago ruthenica. The sequence goes on along the minus strand of CM031377.1, from coordinate 91,923,882 downwards.
GAAAAGACAGACACATGAGTGCCCATCTTTTCACTAATAATTATAATATATGTATATGGTTTTAGAAATATATGTGTGTGTGCATCCCCATTGTTCAAAATTTTTGGCTCGGTCACTGCCTCAAATTATCAAACAACCAAACCCTAAGAAACTAAAAAAAACATGATCTATGGCTAAATCAATAGCTTAGTGATGACTTCACCATCATGCATACAGACCATGCATATAATGCATGGATGTTGACTAGTTTAAACAGTTATGGGTCGTGCAATCAGTGATTGAAAACAAAGCAAGTAAACTGTTCATACGTTGAAAACAAAATCGATAGTGTTAAATTTTATAAATGACATGTGGAAAGAGTAGGCACCCATAAGAAGGTCCCCTACTCTTAGAATGTGCCACAAGTGCTGCTTAATTAACATATACTATGAGTGTACACTATGGGCCTAAATACCTTTTAGTGCCTCATTCTGTAGATTGTCCTGTTCAGGTTGAAACAAAAACAACAAGTACATAGTTTACATGTCTAATTGAACACGTAAAGTTTCCTATTTTAGAGTTTACGATTGTTTCTTATTTGACTTTCTTGGGTAACGCTCATAGGCAATGACAAGCTGCATTAAGTGCAGAAGCAGAAACAGGATTTTAAGCCGATTTTCAAAGGTTTTTTAAGCCAGTTTTGAACTTGCTTAAGAGGTTCCGACTTATTATATATATATGATGACACAGTTTAAGATGGTTTGAAATTAAACAAGCTTTTAAATCATACATGTTTAAATCCATTTGAGGTTAATTATTCGTTTTAAACATTGATTTAGCAAACCACTTCGTGTCATATGAATATACGCCAGGGTTTTTTAATAATTGCCTTCATACCACTTATATTTTTTTTTTATTTTGTCAACTAAGAATAACACATCTACAATTTTTTATTGTCAATTGCAACCAAAGACCAAAACTAAAAGAATTTGAAATAATATGTTGAATGAAAAAATTCACATGAAAAAGAGTGATGTCAAAAAACTAGATTTTAAGATAAAAGTTGAACAAATTACATCCAAAAACTAAAAAAAAAAATCATCATAATGTAATGATTTTCGCGGGATCCTACATTAAGTTTGATGATCATATTAGACTAAGAGAATCCACATAAGTGAGTTTGACACCACATCTTCATCAAACCTTAAGGCATTAGGTCTGAGTCATAACACTTATATGTTACTCGACATCTACTTTTGCATTCAATGTGAAACTTTAACTCACACTTAAAACATTAACATCTCTTCTTCAAGTATGAGACTCTCAGCATCTGAGGTCTACCACCATGAATCAATTCTGCTTCCCAACAAAGTCAAACTGAGATATGTTACCATCGTTGGACCTTATTGGGAGTCAACACTTATGTGGATAGACCTAGTGGAGAGAAAGTAACCACACATGTATCAATATCTAATCCAATCCGTGCTTGGCACAAAATAGTTTAAATATGACAAAATTCTAGTTCGTGCTTGGCATAGGTATCCATATTAGTTTAACATGTGAGGAAAGTAGTAGCATGCATAGACATTTAAAGCATGGTAAACATCTAAGGGATGTTATCAAGTGGTTAATTGTTATGTTAGTGTTATTTTCTCTTTGCCAGGACTTAAATGTTGGACCTTCAAACTCCTTAACCGTTAACTCAAAAGTTGAGCCACCCAACCTCCCTATTCATTTGCAGATTTGATCCCTTTATAAGAATTCAAGTATGATTCGCTTACATATCATGGTGCCATGGTAACACTATGTTTCAATCACAAGTCATGTATCCACACCCACCCCCCGACAAATTAAGCCACACATGTACACTTAATTCTTCAAAAGGCCACTCTTAATCCAATCCACATATGAAACAACCTTGACTCACTAGAACCACTACTATGAACACCATATAAGGAATTGTTTATATGTTCTCGCTCCACTTACAACAAAATCCACTTTGGTGACACGAAAAAGTACATAAAGTTAACATTTTAGCTCTCAACAATCAAGTTTTACCCTTATGTCCCCCTTAGAATATTCGCATAATCTCATCTAGAGATCTCATCAGCCAGGCTCAGTATCACTAGTGTGTTCCCCATCACTTGGACTCGTCAACCCTACCTGTAAGAAAATGTCAAGTGTTGTCAAAATTGAGTGCTAACTCATAAAATCATCTGATTTTACATTTTTAGGTATGAATTCAGTGTTAAATCGACGGTAAAATAACTTTTTAGTGAAATCAGAATTTTGACCGATTTTGAGAGATTTAACACATGGTAATATCAATGAAATCGGGTAAAATTGAGTTGATTAATTTTAAGCATTTTTATGAGATGGAGATGTAATTAATGCTAATCAGAAAATAAGAGTGACATGTGTACTATGTTTTTTTGCAAGGCTTTTGTTTACAATAGAGATATTGAAACATGGAACCAAGGACAAAGATAGTATTCCACCTAAGTAAAGGATAAAATACAAGGGGTATTTTGCCCAACCAAAAAATACACCAAAACTGCAATCTTGATGCCACAACTATTACATCAATGCTACCTTAGAATACAATCTATTGGGTTATGTAACCCTTCGTAGTACATACAAGGATTCCATTTAACCCTTAATAATAAATGTGAGTCGAGAAAAATTTACCTTAAAACTCATAAAATCCATGCCTAAATTTTTTTAATATGTGCCGAAACACAAACATATACTACATTCATAGGTAATTATTCCCTTTATTTTATGGAGCAAGATAACACACCATTCGTTCAAATCATACAATTTCCATATTTAATATGTATTAACTTTCATCCAAAAATTTGATCAACAACAAAAACGTCCTATGCTATACTCCCACCACTCACATTTATAAACAACTTTTTCTTTTTTGAAATTCGTTAAATAATTTATGTATTTAGACTAAAATAGATACATCAGTTATTTAATGAATTTAAAAAAATATGCTTATAAATGTAACTAGAGGGAGTTTTTTTAGATGGTATAATTTTTTAGGTTTGAGATGAAGTGGCAAACAACACATAAAACTAACACATACAACTGGAGGTCTCAAATTCGAACATATGAGAAGAAGTTCAACCTATTAATATTAACATTTCCAATTGAGTTAGGTCTTATAGACAATCATATAATAGCTTTAATTGATAAATAAATGTGTTGTCATTTCTTCGTTGAATTATTTCTACAACTAATTTATTTTATCATTCATCGCTATTACTTCTCTTTGGAATTTTTTCTTTATATATCGTGAAAGGCTAAAAGAAGAATTAAAAAAAATACAATAAATTAGAATAAAAAACACAATGGAAATTGATGATCATAAAAAAAAATGTATGTAAGATCTTTATTAAAGTTAAGTCATCAATTCAATAACTTAAAGAGATCATTCGACATATTGATGTACCTTAGAGACATTTAACAACAACTCAATATTTTTAGTAGTTTCTTGCAACTCCAAACTCTTTTTTTTTTTTTTAAAAAAAAGCAACTCCAAACTCTTAAAAACAATTATTTTTTGTACAACTCTTAGAAACTATTTAAATGAAGTTAGCTAACCATATAATTTTGGCAAGCTTTAGTCCACCATTTTTACTATTTTATAGAATCGGTCTCCCTATTTTAAAATTTGATAGTATTAATCCCTCCATAAATAGTTAGTCTAAAATATAGTGATATGACGTGTTTTAAATGAAGTTTTTTTTAGAGAATTTTCTTGTAATTTCATTGATGTTGATCTTTTCATATCAAATCATATATCACGTCTTTTAAAACATCACATCACTAACTTTTTAGTTCAAAAATATGAAGGAGGCGTCAAAATTGTCGGATTTTAAGAAAGGGGGATCAAATTCACAAAATTGTGAAAATAGAAGGACTACAATATTTTTTTTTCAATTTATTCATCGTAATCACTTCTCTTTTCAAAATTTTCCCTTATATATCATGAAAGGCTAAAACAAAAGGAAAAAAAAATACGATGAAGTTTTAATAAAAAATGAATGAACTTTGATGATCATCGAGATTTTAATGTGTGGTCTTTACTAAAGTTAAATGATCAATTAAGTGAGCTAAAGAGATATATATTTGACACATTGATGCACTTAGAGGCATTCAACAATAAGTCAATATTTTTAATAGTTTCTTGCAACTCCAAAATTTTAAAAACTATTTAAATGAAATTAGCTAACCATATTAATTTTACCTCAAACAATTTTCAATTTACTAAGGGTGAAGGAAGAAAAGTATGGCTACAAATTATATGTTTGTTTATGCTCTAATCATATTTCTTTCACTATTTCTTGTTATAATCAACTGCAGTAAGTCATTTTTCACAATATTTTTAAATTTTCTTCTTTAAGATATAAATAATCAATATATATTTGATCACCTTTTATAACATTGATTTGTTTTTATTTGACGTTGCAGCTCCTATCCCATGCAATACTCCAGCTCATTGTCCAAAGAGCGAAGTGCATTAGTTTTAATTGTGTGTGCGATTTTGTCAACAAAAGAAATTGTGTGCGATAAAAGAAAATACATGTTTACTATAAGTTTGTAATCAGCGTGTTTTTAGCGAGAGAAACTTCAATTTCGCTCTAACCTCTCTTGTTTTTCATCCACAAGATGGTTTTGGATAATTTTTTGGCTCGGACTCACCCATATGCATAGTTTTTCTCCCATTATATATGCATAGTTTTATTCACATAAAATATTTTTTGTAATCTTGTTATTTGAGTGCGGTGTAGTTTGATTTTCTCGCCTTGATGCAATGTAGTTTGGTTTTTTTGTCTTGTTGTGGTTTTTGTCCCGTTCACATTGACAAATCAGTGTTGACACACTACAAATTCAACTAATGATGATTTGGACATCAATGCTACAAATTCAAAGACATATGTATTCTGGTCACTTTAACTATCACTTTTGTAGGAATTATGCAGTTTTATGTTATTAAGTCGGATGTTGTGAGTTTGTTAGCAAATTTATAATTTTCAGTTGCAGCGATACATAATTTGTGTTGTTTTTTATATAATCTACCAATTTGTGTTGTTACTATACTACTAAGTGCATGGCATTGACCAACGTTGCGATATTGGATTCTCTATTGCAACTGACACCTAAGAATTTGCTATGAGATCGGGGGATTACCTTAGCTTACTATTCTTCCCAGCATTACGTATTTGTCGACACAGCCTGGTCACATATAATTCATAACCAATACTTTTAATCATTATATGATCTACCTGGATATCATTTCACAATCTAGTAAAATAACAAACTTTCCTATTCCTATGCTTAAGTACATATTCCGCAGTTTCTTACTTAGTTCTTTAAAAAACACTAATGCTCTTTAAAAAAAAAACACTAATGCACTACCTAGACGTTAATAATTTATCTAGTAATAGAATTAACTCATTACTAGTTCTTTATAATTTAACCATATAGTCTTGACTAATTTGAGGGTACTAGTACCTCTATAAGTCTACGAACGCCTATACATACATCTACTTAACCCTACTCTTAGAAGGGTTTTTGGCTTATTTTATGAGTTGTGTTATTTGAACATCCATTTATATGACAGTTTTTGAGATAACCAAAATTTTACAAAGAAAATATGGTATTGGCACAAAAACCAAAGCAATAGAGAAAGAAAGTAAAAACATAATGTGAGTATGATAGAGAAAGTTGTTACAAAAGTTGTCAAAAATGGTTGTTCAAATATCATTTCTCTTATTTTATCCTACATAAACACATATCACTTCTTAATATATACAGGCCTAACCCCAATGGCGGAGCTAGGAATTTTATAGAGTCTGGACAAAATTTTAACCGCAAATTTACATGTGATATAATATATAAATAGTCATAAATCGAAATAAAAGAGACTCATCATTTCGTCAACAAAATAACAATTTGAAATAAGAGAGATGAAACATAACATGTCAATAGTGTGCTAAATAAAATTAGGAGGTAAATGCCCTTTCTGAAACCTCTTTGCGGTGAATGTTCGAATAATATCGACATCATCAAGTGACTTGAATATCTCCCGCTCCGTGTAACATATCATCAAGTCATTGAACCACACATCGTTGATCTTGTTGCGCAATTTAGACTTGATAATCTTCATTGCTGAACAAAATTGGAACCCCTTTTTCTATCTCTCTTGTTGAACGAAAGTGCAAACAATACAAGAATTGGAACCCCTTTTTCTATCTCTCTTGCTAAACGAAATATAAAGATGGAAGAGGGAAGATGAGTTTCTTGCAATGGGAAATTGGTTTGTTTGGATGGAAGATGAAATTGGAGAATAATAATGGTACATGATGCAATGGTGTTTGTGAAGAACAAAGTGGTTCTCCCTCCTTCTATGGTTCAGCCACGAGAGAACATAGAGAGAAGTTTTATATTTTTTTTTAAGTGGGTTAATGGGCTATTAGGTTAGGCCATATACAAAGAAAGTATGGGCAGTGACGGATCTTGAGTTATTCTACTGGGGGTGCCAAATATTGATAGAATATATATTAAATAGTTTCAAAAGAATTTTAGAATTATGAAGTGTTGTGGTGGTTTGTTTGCTTGAGTGTTACATGGAGGACATTGGTTCTACTCCCACGTAGAGTTCTTTTTTGAATATAAAACATTAAAAAAAAAACAATTGAAATATAAAAAAGGAGGGTGCGGGAGAGTCGAACACACAACAGGTTGTCTAACCACTACAATAGCCCTAAAGTATGTGACATATTATGACTAATATGCTATTTATATAGAGAAGATGGGGAGTGCAGTTGCTCCCATGGATCCCCAAGGATCCGCCACTGAGTATGGGTTGAGCTCGGACATGTGCTCAGGCTTGCTGGGGGTAAAACCGCCCCTGCCTAACCCTAAAACGTGCATCAAATACATACATGCAATAAAATATAATCATAAGTAGAGAAAGGTGCACACACAAATTTGCAAAAATGAAAGTTCTTAAAATCTTGGGGTTTTCCAAGACCCCCTAACCTGTCCAAACATCCAACAAGCATATAAATAACCCATGATTGTATGGATTTATTTATGTTCAATTATAAAATTTTCACAATTCATAAAATGCAACAAACATTAACTTCTTAAAATTCTATTTATGCTTCATGATACTTTCAAAATCATGCTTTAACCCTAATTACTCAAAAATCTTAAATTATCAAACATTTAGGGACACGCATGAGGAATGGGGGAGGTGGAACCCACCTTGTTTATGTGAGGAATGTTGGTGAATCTCAAACTTGACCTTTCTCCTTCCATCTCACTTCGTCAACTACAAATCCTAACCAAAATCCTTATTCTTCCAAGCTTCTTCAACTTCTTCTAGCGTTTGGATTGAAAATTTGTGATGTAGGTAATGAGGGTTGGGAGGCTGAGGATGGGAGTGAGGGAGGAGAAGGGGAAATGTTAACTTTTATGTTTTTCTATCTTGGTTTTATAACTATGCAATACATTATAAAAGAAAATTTACCAAAAAAGATTTGAAGAGCTAATAGCATAACCATGGCAACAGGGAGTGAAATTTTAACACCAGAAGCAACAATTTCTTTTAGTTGTAGCATCAGACTTTTCATATCCAAGCTCAGCTCAAAAACAATTTTAAACACAAGAAATGCATTTAAGAATTCAAATTTGCTAACCTGTTCAACAACAATATAAAATAATCTAAACAATAGAAGGATAAACTTGGTCTAAACTTTCAAAATTTAATTGCAATGTCTTTACCTCATGCTCCTCTATGATCCACCTCAAATGACACAAACCGTTTTAGCTTTCTCCTTGGTTCTTACTCTGGAAAAAATAGGAGATAAATAGTAATATGATAAATTGTTCCTTACAATATAAAACATAAGCATCATATCACACTTGAATCTCTCATGAGGTATAATTACATCCAATAAAATAAAATTACACCATTACTTAAGGTCAACAACCATTCACTAACGATTCAATTTTGTTTGTGGAAAATAACTAAACCCCAAAAATCATTCAAGTGAAGGCCGACAATGAAAATAGTAAGGGTCTTGCTAACTTGTGTCCTAAAGACACAAGATAAGAAACTAAATGTAGAAATTTAATCTTGGAAATTGTGTATCCATAAGCTTAAAAATTTATATTTTTAATGCAACGTTTATTTTCTAATTCTATTTTTAGATTCTTATCTTGTGCCCTTAGGGCACAAGTTAACATTTTTCACCCCTTAGAAACAAGTTAACATTTTCAAAATACTAAATACTTGATTTGTTGTCAAGTTATCAAAAAACAACATTAGTTACACATGAGAGCTTCAAAACTAACAACATATGTCAAGGCATCAATAACATTAGTTACACATGATCAGTTTCTAAGTATTGGCTACATATATATGACCAGTTTCCACGGTTGAATCCAATAACATGACCCAAATATGTAAATAAAAATGAAGATCAGAGAAAGACCTTTTGATATATATGCCCCAAAATCACTAAAACCCTCAACCGCGACACATTATCAAGATCATTATAATTAAATAAAAATTATTCTAAGCAATTTTTATAGAGCTCCTTTACCTTAAGCGACAAACTTTGCACTTCCTTTGTGAAAAACTTTGATTCCTATGGTATGGAGTTTCGTATCTGACGACTTAAAAAACAAAACCTCAATTGTGTGTTAGATAGCTTAGAAACAAAACCTTTATAACTGTTTGTGCAATACGTGACTCAAGCTTTCATACCTTTTGAGCATTGTCACTACTTTGTGATAGAAAAACTCAATCCCAACTATATATTAACAGACCTTTTAAGCATTGTCATTAAAAGAAGATAGAACGAAACATATACTAAGGAAAATCAAAATTTTAAAATGGCATAAACCTTTCCATCATACCTGCAATGAACATACCTGCAAACCTTAGGTCCACCTTTCCATCAACAAAGAGCTATAAGCCAATTGTAAGCCAATCGCCTCGGACTATTGATGTTCATTTGTGGTGGTGGAGGTGTTTCAGTCTCTTTATCTCACATTATGTTGATGGTTGTAGGTTTGGTAGTTGCATAAGTGGATGGTGTGCTGTGAGCTCGGAGCTTGGCAATATTTTGCTTTTTCTTGTTGTTCACCTTACCTTGTATACATTGTTGTGCACTTTTTTTTTACCAAATGTCAGTAGGGGGGTTAGTTTTCAAAACAAAAATGAAAAGAAATTAGATATATACACAAATGATCACTTGAAATGATTAAAACTTAATGTGATGTATAATTTACGCAAGTCTCGAGCAACATCATCATTTGATATGTGTGATTTGCAGTATTAAAGTATTTGAAATTATGGATCCACAAAGACTTGGCAAATTAAAGTGTTATGTTATTTTCAACTATTTCAAGTTAGGGTTTTGTAAAAGTTTATTTTCTTAATGACTGAATAAAAAGTGATGAAACTTTTCAGATGAGAAGGTTGTGCTGAGATTAAGTTCCGCTCATTAATCCTTTATTGTCTTCTCTTGGTCGATTATATACTCCTCCTATTTCAATTGTACCTTCACCAGTCGCTCTCTATACATCTTGATGTCTTTTAGATAACGGGATATCAATTCTATCCTCTAAATTTCGATGTTTTGCTCATTTAGATGATAGAATAGCATTATGATGACAATTTTCTAGCAAGTGTACTATTTCGTCGACAAGTAGTAAAATTTATAAAGTTTGTACCCACTGGGATTGCGTTATTTCAACTTGACTACTATGATTATGATTAGCGTTTGTAAAAAAAAGCGGTGGGTTGAAATTGGTAATTGGTTTGGTCAAATGGACTTAAGATAGAGATTAAAAAGGCGACTAGGTCATGTCAGGTTCTCTTATATGAATTGTTTGGGTACTAAAAACTATGAATACAATTTGGATTGATTACTCGATTTTATGACGTTTGAAAAAAATAGTTAGGCCAACATATTGGTCACTAACACTCTTCGATTATTACTACTCCATAATGTCTTAGGTTAGCCAATAACTCTCGAAGGTTTAATAACATCAAATTAAGTACATAAAGTATTATTAGAATATGTCTAAATCTAATAGCAATTGAACAGTTAAATTATGTCAAGCTCTGAAGTTAGGGTTAGTAATCATTGAGACCTAGATCAATTTATGAACAATCATAAATGCATAAAAAACAGTAAGTACAAAATTAACCAAATAAAATAACAAATTAATCAACTGAATTCATAGGATAATTTAAAGTTACATGATCAAACAATTATAGGAAAGTTCCTCTTTCATGACCTAGTCTAGAGAGAATTAGCTACTCATTATTCATAAACATAAACTAATGAATATTAATAAGAAAGAATGAGCTCTTTCATAGGATAGTCATTTGATGTTTCTTGGCTCTTGAATGGTTGTGGTCGCTTCTAATCGTGTTTCTGCCTTCGTCTGCTCGTCAACATTTGATTTTCCACTGACCTAGGTGCTTGCCTTATATAGGGGCACATTTCCCTAAATATTAGGGAAAGTTGGCCCGTGACGCGTGTATGTATCTCACGATGCGTGTTAAACACATAATGAGCAACATGTATGTAATCCATATCTCACAATGCAGGGCTCATAGCTCGCGATATTGACAGTGGCTTAATCATGCAATTTCCATCATGATTCCACAACACGCAGCTTGTAGCACGCACCACAAGTTAGGAAGATATTGAATCAACTATTTTCTACACTCATTGCTCCATTTATTCTCATCAGAACGTTCATAATGAATATGCCCTAAGAATCACTAAGGATATACTTGTATAACGCATAACACGGTCACATAGTTGAAACTAAAATACATTGAAACTACCTACTAATGTTATTTTCCTGTTTTTGTCCTTTCATGATAGTTTATCGAATCCTTTGCAAAACTCGACTAAAATACATTAAAACTATCTCCTTTAACTCTAAAATGACTCTAAAAATAGACTAAAAACCCTATATGGTTTCTTGTCATCAATGCCTCACACTCGAAATTTTGCTTTGTCCTCAAGAAAACATACTTGTAAACTAATATTCACAGAAAAATAACACACCTCCTTGAATGATACAAATACCATAATTTTTTTTACCTCTCACGACGACTTAGTTACCGATGTCTTTTGTATTTTCCTGCTCAAAATAGTATGGTTCACCACACTTCAAGTAAATAGGTCCAAAGGAAGTATCACAATGATGACAATTAAAACACAATCTTTTTCTACCTAAACCTACTTCCTAAACATTTAATCAAGGTATTCTATCATGTCGACATGCACATGACACTTGAGAATACAATTGAAGATCATTTTAAATGTGAATCAAAGTGCATACAATACACACACTATTAGAGGGCTTTCAAGGGTCATAACTTGGCTTAGGTAAGGGGTGGATAATTTGGAAGAATAGTGTTAAACTGGAGTTAGGTTGCTATTACTTGTTCCTGATCAATCCAGCATTTGCGTAACTACCTTGAAGTTGTGCCTTTGTCAATTAAGGATAGGTACAGAGATAACACCATTTTTACGAAGGGACCTGATCGTACCTGATCAGAAATGGACTACCGGTGCAGTTTGGATATGGTTGTTGAACACTGTATGCAGCTGCTGGAACGGCGAGGGGGTGTACCTGCAAACACTCTGACACTCAAGTCAGTATTGAGTTAGAAAGGGGGTTGAGAGAATGGAAATAGCCTAACCTTGAGGACTGCAGAGAGTCCCCTTTATATAGAGGTGGTGTTGCAGGGACGTTGTCTGCATACGTGTGGCTCGACAGTTACGGATTCGAGGAAATTGTAACCGTCTAGCGAGTTTCGCAGGAGACATGAATAGAGACGTTCGAATAAGTCTCTATTTGCTCCGAGCACCCCCCCCCCCCCCTCGCGGAGAGGTGGTGTGTTGCGAGTAATTTCGCCAAATGTTTGGATCTGGGAGTTTTGTGTTGGGCCTAAGTAAATGGGGCTGATGGGTTTTGCTCGGTCAAGAACAGAATCCCCCAAGTCGTTGCTCTTGGTAAAGAGTGATGACTTTGACGATGCGAAGGATTTGCTCGTGGGAAGCTTTAGAGTTGATAAACCATGATGTGATAAAGGAATAAGATCGCGAGGAACTTGTTCGGAGAGTGTATTTATACTCGCAATGTGGCGGGCTGACCTGTCTTGGAACGGTGCTGTTCATAAGGGTATATCACACTTGGGAACGGAGTTGTTCACAAAGGTATGCCACAGACGGCACCACCGATCGTACTTGATCAGAAATGGACTACCGACGCAGTTTGGATATGGTGGTTGAACATTGTATGCAGTTGCTGGAACGGCGGGGTGTGTGTATCTGCAGACACTCCGACGTTCAAGTCAGCTGTTGTGAGTGATTCTCTTGGGTTGGGAAACATTGTAATCATCTTGGGTAGTGAGATTTCATACTTGGAAGGATCATAAAGCTTCCTCTTATGATTATCTTTTAGGACTCATTGTATGTGTGGGTGATGGAAAAATGCGTAGAAATTAGGGATTGTTCTTGTGAGCTTTGAAAGCTAATTTCTTGTAACTCATTTATATCACTTTTATCTAGTGGATTGGAGAGTTGCTCTCTCCCCCAGAGTAGGTCATATTGGACTGAACTAGGTAAACAATATTTGGTGTGTTTGTTTCCTCTTTTATTGGTTATCTTTGTTTGCATTGATTATGCATGTGGTGTTGTTTTACACTAGGATTTAGGTATATTTGTTGTTGTTTCTTGAAGCTCTTTGGCTCATAGATTACCATTTCCTTTGCTCCACACATCTTTTTTTATTCATTGGTGTGATTTTGACCGTATTCACAACAATTGGCGCCCACCGTGGGGCTAAGGCGTAAATTGGTAAAGTTGGTATCATGGGTTCAAAGTGGGACATCCAAAAGTTCACCGAAAGTAATGATTTCAGGTTATGGAAAGTTAAGATGCAAGCGGTTTTGACACAACAAAAGTGTGTAGAGGCTTTAAAGGGTGAAGCGGCTATGCCGGCGAATTTGACACAAGTAGAGAAGCGTGAGATGATAGACAAGGCAAAGAGTGCCATTGGTTTATGTCTCAGAGATAAGGTTTTAAGGGATGTCGCGAGGGAAGCTACCGCGGCATCGATGTGGGCTAAGTTAGAGTCATTGTACATGACGAAATCGTTGGCTCATAGGCAACTTTTGAAACAACAACTTTACTCTTTCAAGATGGTGAATCAATCTCAGAGCAATTGACGAAATTTAACAAAATTCTTGATGATTTGGCCAACATTGAAGTTAATATGGAAGATGAAGATAAGGCTTTGTTGCTACTTTGTTCATTACCAAAGTCTTTTGAGCATTTCAAGGATACCATCATTTATGGTAAGGAGGGCACCACTACTTTGGAGGAGGTCCAAGCGGCTTTGAGAACCAAGGAATTGACCAAGTTCAAGGACTTGAAGTTTGATGAAGGTGGTGAAGGCTTGAATGTTGCAAGAGGGAGGAGTGAGCATAGAGGAAAAGGCAAGGGGAAGTCGAGGTCTAAGTCTAAGTCGAAGGGGTTTGACAAATCAAAGTTAAGATGCTTTGGTTGTCATAAGCCCGATCACTTCAAGAAGGATTGCCCGGACAAGGGGGCAATGGTGGTCCTTCCGTTCAAGTTGCGGTGGCGTCCGATGAAGATGGTTATGAGAGTGTGGGTGCATTAGTGGTCACAAGTTGGGAAACGAAGAAGAGTTGGGCTATGGACTCAGGGTGCTCGTATCACATGTGTCCTAGAAAGGAATATTTTGAGACTTTGACTCTAAAAGAAGGAGGAGTTGTTCGACTCGGAAATAACAAGGCTTGCAAAGTCCAAGGCATGGGCACCGTTCGTCTAAAGATGTTTGATGGATGTGAATTCCTTTTAAGGGATGTGAGGTTTGTTCCCGAACTTAAACAAAATTTAATTTCCATAAGCATGTTTGATAGTCTAGGTTATTGCACTAGAATTGAGCAAAGGGTTTGTAAAATTTCGCATGGTGCATTAATTACCGTTAAAGGGTTTAAGATGAATGGTTTATACATCTTAGATGGTTCCATTGTAATTGGTCATGCATCGGTGGCTAGTGTAGTACCTCATAATAACTCTGAATTGTGGCATTTTAGATTGAGGCATGTTAGTGAAAGAGGTGTAGTGGAACTAGCTAAACAAGGTTTGCTAGGAAAAGATAAATTGGACAAACTACAGTTTTGTGAGCAATGCATACTAGGCAACCAACATAGAGTAAAGTTTGGGAGTGGTATGCATCATTCTAGAGGCTCTTTGAGTATGTGCACTCGGACCTTTGGGGTCCTTCTAAAACACTTACTCATGGGGAAGGTGAAGTGGAAATAATAGTCACAAGAAAGGGGGGTTTGAATTGTGACCCTTTTTAAATTTAACCTGCACTTGTGGTAAATCATTCTCAAGTTGATACTTGGTAGAAATAAAAACTTGGTTAAGTTCAGAACGTTCTGAAGTGCGTTCAGAACTGTTAGTGTAATAAATGATGAACAAAGTGATAATGGTGTGTAAACTGAATTTAAACATTTATGCTGAAAATAAATAGTAAAGGGATAGAGAAGAAAGACACACAGAATTTTATAGTGGTTCACCCAATGTGGGTTAGTCCACTCCTCACAATCTTGTGAGAGTTTCCACTATGATGCTTGAGATAACCTCCCAAATCCTGCACCGTACAATCTTGTTCCCTTGGAACGGTTACAACCTGTATTCTCTAAGCCTCAGTAGGCTCTCCACTTTCTGTGCTAAGTCACACCAGACCTTGCACTATGTTACTCAACCTAGACTTTAATACCCTTAAAATTAGATGAGATTTCCTCTTTACAATTGATTGGAGTTTTGAAGAAATGTTGTCAAGATGAAGACAATCAGAAGAGAAGAAAGGAGGGAGAAATTATCTTTAACAAGATAAAAGAGAATTGATTTACACTTTAAGAGACAATTTGAAATCTCAGTGATGATCAATTCGAAATGCTAAAGCTTCAAACACTTTTCATATGTTTTCTTGTATGCTTTGCAATGGTGTCAGTAATGCTGAGCCTTTCACTTCTATTTATAGAGTTATTGGTCTCTTGTAGCCGTTGGAGGGTGACCAATGGTCTTGTGCCATGTGTCTTAGGCCCCTGACTTTTACTTGAAAATCTGGGTGAACATTCTGAACTTCAGAATGTTGTTGTGTTCTTGAGAATACTTCAGAACGTTGTTGCATTCTTGATGATCTTCATCTGGGTTCATCATGTATGAATGAAGATATGAGTTTCTGGGTTCATCATATGCGTCTCATATGATTTTCTGGGCATTATCCATAAGCAGTGACTTTAACACATACATCAGAATGTTGCTGGATAATACTTTCCCAGATTTGCCTTGGAAACAGTGCAGGACAAATAAAGTGGAACTGTCACTTCATGCCCATGCTTTAGGGGATTTTGCTGGTCTTGTACAGTACCAACTCCCTTATGTGTCAAAATCTTATTGATTCTGAATTGGAGATTGTAATCTTGCTTTTGCTTTACTTTTCCAACCACTTTATTGTTGCTGTTAGAATTAAAGCATGTGCTGTATTGAACTTTCTGAACTCCGAAAGTTCCTTTTGATTTACTTAGGATGATTTGTAAGACTTCCATTTGATGTAATCAAATCCTAATAGTAAAACATCAATGAAGTGCAGTAATTTAAACATCTAGGATGATATTCCCTTTTGGAATATTCTTATCAATTCAATGTTCATAGTCTTAAATGAACATTGAATATCCTTTTTGACATTAATCTTGTAAATGCCTTTATTGCTTGATTGATCCATGCAAGTATGCTTTCCTGGACATTTATTTATGCCACGTGTGACTTGTATGTTCTTGATAGTGTTCTTGAATTTCTGGGCTTGTGTAAAAGCAGCCTTATGACAAACTTTCTGAACTGTGAACAAGCTTCTGAACTATGTTCAGCTTCTGAACAATGTATAAGCTTCTGAACTATGTTCAGCCTTCTGAACTCTTGTTTAACATTCTGAACTCTGACTGAGTTCTTTATTCTTAATGATCTTTGATTCCTTTTATCTTGGTATGGTTCATACTTTGTTCATGTCTTAGTTAATCACTCAAGAACACATTAAATACCAAGAACTATCAAAGTCCATTAATCCTTTAATCACCATAGATGTCTTTAATGATTTCTTGATCCAACGTCGAAATCTTTTTCTGCATATGATATGTTCATATCACATATGTTCTTGTATGTTCTTGGTGTGGACATTGAATTTTGGGTTTGCTCAAACGAACCTTCTGAACAACCTTCTGAACTCCTTCTAGGTTCATACATATGAACTTCAGAATGTTTCTTCTGGGTTCCTTCCTTTTTGACGGTTGTACTTTATGCTGAACATTCTGATGTTCTTAAACATTCTAATGTTCTTCAATACTTTGAACCTTATGAAGGTTGTTTATTTATTCCCTTCAAAAACTACTTGAAGCATATAAATGAGAGATCATTTGTTTTGACAAACAAGACGATTCTTTCTTTGAAGTCCAAAAGAATATTTCTTTGCATCATTGCTTGTAACCGATGACTTTAAATATTCTTGTTTATCCATGAAGCAATCCTTTAATATTTCTGGAAATATTCCGGGTTAATTGTTCATGATCATTATGAACTACATTCATATGAACATTTTGAACTCTGTTTATATGAACATTCTGAACTCTGAACTTCTTATCCTTAGAAGCTTTAGAAGTGTGATGCTTTGAGGAGGTTCTGAGAATCTTCCTAACTTGTATGCATATTTTCTTTTATCTTGTTTACCCATGGAGGATCTTCAAATCTTATAACATAAAACTCAATGTGAGTTTTGTCACATAACTTCAAGCACCTTCTTGTGTAGCTTGTGATGTAAGTTCTTCCATCATGATTCTTGAGCTATGAATCTTCATGGAGATATGATACTGTTGTTTCAACTGATGATATACTCATTCTTTCATTATGGAGTAGATATAATGCACTTATTGATGTGGGTGGCTTCTAGCTTATCCACTTATGTGATTCCTGTTCTTATAACAAAAACTCAAGTGCAAACATCAGTAGATCACCATTCATAAAACTTATCATTTATTCCACGAGGTTTGTTATCATTAAAACATTCATAAAAAAGATTTTTGCTTCAACAGAAGGTTCATATTTTCTTTCCATCATTGATGATTATTCTAGAAGGGTATGGGTCTTTGTTTTGAAAAAACAAAAGTGACACCTTTGAAAAGTTCAAGGAATGACATACTCTCATAGAAAATCATATGGAAACTAAACTGAAGAGTTTGAAAACTGACAATAGCCTGGAATTTGTTTAAGAGCAGTTTAATGAGTTTTGTAGGTTGAAAGGAATCAAGAGGCATAGAACCATACCAAGAACACCGCAACAAATGGTCTTGCTGAACGTATGAATATGACCCTTTTGGAGCGGGTGAGGTGCATGCTTCTAGGAGCTGGGTTACCAAAGAGTTTATGGGGTGAAGCAGTAACAACTGCGGCTTATTTGATTAACATATGTCCATCAACAGGAATAGACTTCAAGACACCTATGGAAGTATGGAGTGGGAAACTGGCAGACTTCTCATCTTTGAAGGTTTTCGGAGCCTTGACATATGTGCATATCAAGCAAGACAAGCTTGAGGCTAAGGCTGTGAAATGTGTCTTCATTGGTTATCCAGAAGGTGTGAAGGGTTACAAGTTGTGGAAATTGGAATCTGGTGGAAGATCAAAAGTCTTGATTAGTATGGATGTTACCTTTGATGAGACCCATATGGGGATGAAGTGTAAAGACCTAGAGACTTTAGTACCGGAAACAAGTGTGGAGGAAACTCAATTAGAGGTGGAGCTTCCAAATGAAGAGAAAGAAGATGTGGAGGATGAAGCTCCGACATCGGATACAAGTTGAACTCAACCGGTGATGGATCCTGATTATCTATTGGCTAGAGATAGAGAAATGAGGACCATTACGGCACCTAGAAGATATGGTTATGCGGACTTGGTGTGTTGTGCTCTAAATGTGGCTGAAGAATTGCAAGACTTAGAGCCAAGAAACTTCAAGGAGGCATTTGAGAGCAAAGAAAGCAAGTATTGGTTGAAGGTGGTGAATGAAGATATTGATTCATTGGAGAAAAACCAAACTTGGAAACTTGTGAAGCTACCTAAACACCAAAGGGTAGTTGGAAACAAGTGGATCTTCAGGAAAAAGGAAGGTATTCCGGGGGTTAAAGGTCCTAGTTACAAAGCAAGACTTGTGGCGAAAGGTTTCATTCAAGTGGAGGAGATTGACTACAATGAGATCTTCTCACCGGTGGTGAAACATTGTTCCATAAGGATACTTATGGCTATTGTGAATCAATTCAACCTTGAGTTGGAACAAATGGATGTAAAGACCGCTTTCTTACATGGTGACCTTGAGGAGACTATCTACATGGAGCAACCGGAAGGTTTTGTGAAGGATGATTCTAAGGTATGTCTTTTGAAGAAATCTTTGTATGGTTGAAGAAAAGCCCTAGGCAATGGTATCATCGGTTTGATGAGTTTCTTTTGAAGACTAGTTTTGTGAGAAGTGGGTATGATTCTTGTGTGCACATGTTAAAGAAGGACAAGAAAGTCATTCTCTACCTTCTTCTATATGTGGATGATATCTTGATGGCAAGCTCTAGCAAGGATGAGATTGTGAAGCTCAAAGAAAAGTTAAATGGTGAATTTGAGATGAAAGATCTTGGTCCTGCAAAGAGAGTTCTTGGAATTGATATCTTGAGGAATCGTGACAAAGGCGAACTTTTCTTATCTCAACTTAGTTATTTGAAGAAGGTGGTGGAGCGCCTTAGAATTTCTAACTCTAAAGTCGTAAGCACTCCCTTGGGTCACCACACAAAATTGTCCATAAAACAATGTCCTCAATCCAAGGATGAGAAGAGGATGATGGAGAGTAATCCCTATGCTAGTGGGGTTGGAAGCATCATGTATGGTATGGTTTGTAGTAGACCGGACTTAGCTTATGCGGTTAGCATTGTTAGACGCTTTATGGCAAATTCGGGTGTTGTTCATTGGCAAGCTTTGAAGTGTGTGTTGAGGTACTTGAATGGATCTTTGAAGGACGGTTTAAGGTACACAAGAGCAGCTCAAGAGAAAGACGCTTTGGAGGGGTATGTAGATGCGGATTATGCGGGCAATGTGGACACTAGAAAATCTTTATCGGGTTTTGTGTTTACTCTTTATGGCATGGCTATTAGTTGGAAGGCAAATCAACAATCCGTTGTGGCTTTATCTACAACTCAAGCGGAGTACATTGCCCTTGTTGATGGGGTGAAGGAGGCCATATGGTTGAAAGGTATGGCATTCGTTTGCACTTTGTGAGAGACATGATTGAATCAAATGAGATTGTGGTGGAGAAAGTTGCTCGGAAGAGAATCTAACGGATGTGTTTACCAAGTCATTACCTAGATCAAGGTTCAAGCATTGCTTGGACTTGATCAACTCTGTTGAAGAGTAATTCCATATTGGAGAGAGCAGCATGGTGGTTGATGGTTAAACTGACATCATCACCAATTTAAAGTCAAGGTGGATAATGTTGTATTTGACTTCAAATTTGATTTCTGAAGAAGCTAAAAATCATGACACGATTTGGGCATCGTGACACGATTTTATAGGCAGGGAGCATGGTGTTTTCTGGGCTAAAATCGTGACACGATTTTGTGCAACCGTGACACGATTTGTGGATAAGATTTGTGTATCTTGGGTCGTACGCAAGGAATCGTGACACGATTTGTAAATCGTGACACGATTGTGTCAGTTGCAGGCTAGTATTTAAGCTTTTTCTGTTCAGATTTTGGAGGGTGGCATAGAGAGAGAAACTTGGAGAACAAAGGAGGTAGCTTTAGGGTTGAGTGCCTTTGTTGTGAATGATTCTCTTAGGTTGGGAAACATTGTAATCATCTTGGGTAGTGAGATTTCATACTTGGAAGGATCATAAAGCTTCCTCTTGTCATTATCTTTTAGAATTCATTGTGAGTGTGAGTAATGGAAAAATGGGTAGAAATTATGGATTGTTCTTGTGAGCTTTGAAAGCTAATTTCTTGTAACTCATTTGTATCACTTTCATCTAGTGGATTGGAGAGGTGTTCTCTCCTCCAGAGTAGGTCATATTGGGCCGAACTGGGTAAACAATCTTTGGTGTGTTTGTTTCCTCTTTTATTGCTTATCTTTGTTTGCGTTGATTATGCTTGTGGTGTTGTTTTACACTAGGACTTAGGTCTATTTGTTGTTGTTGCTGCTTGAAGCTCTTTGACTCATAGATTACCACTTCCTTTGCTCCACACATCTTTGTTTTTTCATTGGTGTGATTTTGACCGTATTCACAACAATATACATGGGAAAATGTTATTTTATATTCATTTCTCACTTGAGTTGAAGGCATGGAATCACCTACTAGTAAATTACGAAAGATGAATGATACAATAATTAACAAAAGAGGCCAAAATTCTAGTAGCAATAATGATATCCTTCTTCGGAAGCAATTTCTCTCCTCTCTTGATCTCAATCAACATGCACAAATTGAATCTCAAGGTCAAAACAACTTTGAGGTAAACTGGTTTTTTTATTGGCTCTGTTTGATATGTTTTATTCTGAACCTTTAGAATAACACCTTTAGAAGATATGGTTTATGGCATCAACCACTTTTAGAATAACACCGAAGAAGATAAATTCATTTCTGGTCTTCCAAATACTACACAATGTTGTGTGCAAAATTAGGAGCAACCCCTAACTTTTTTTCTTAATTTTGAAGGTGCACCTAAGATATGGTTTGGCATTGCAAAATAATGCAAAGTACCTTGTGGTAATACTAGTGCACTGAGCTTTGGGGTGTTTATCAAGGTTGGTGTTTGGCAAAAAAAAGACATACGGTGTCATGAAGCTAGAAGTACAATTGGTTATCAATTTAATTTGTTTAAAGAAAATAAATTTAATTTGTTTTCTAATAAAATCGTTACTAATATGAAACTGGTTATTATCAGTTTTTTATGAAGATTTTAAGGAATGCTATTGTGTTAAAGATTTCATTTGTTTTCAAATAAAATCTTTTTTACTAGTATTAAATTATTCTCTTGACGCTCAACTATTAGTCAGATGAGTATGCTCAACAATTATTAACAACTCTAAATGAAAGTGCAGTCAAAATAATGAAACTGACAAAAAAGTCAAAATCATTTACTAGTATTAATTAGAAAAATATGTATAACCTTTAAATGTGCTAACGACACTTGTTAGCATTTTCCATTTTTAACAGTGTCGTTGTTTGATAATATTCTTTATTGATATTAACGTTCAAACGGACTCTCCGTGTCCGTGAATTTGTTCTTTTTATTGCAATAATGCATAGGAATTATTTATAGTTTTTATGAAAGTTTAATTTTGATTAAAATTATATATATATATATATATATATATATATATATATATATATGTATATATATAATATGGATAGGATCAAATAACATCATGGTGTCAAAATTAGTTTGACACCAAATCCCATCCATTCATTACATTTAATCCAAAAGTTAAAAATTATCTCTAATATAATTCTCCTGCATCAATTTCTCTCTTATCCCTAATATATATATATATATATATATATATATATATATATATATATATATATATATATATATATATATGAGATAGGATCTATTGGCACCAGGTGTCAACGGATTCGTTGACACCAAATATTAACTGTTGATTTCGTTTGATCTAAAGGTTTATATTTGTTCAATTAAAAGTATCGTGTGACAATATCTTTTGCGATTTCCTTGCCATAAATATTCATAGTTTTTTTTCGGGAATAATACACATTCCTAATTAGTTCTATTGGTTCCCTATCTTCTCCCGATTAGTCATTTTCCATGATCTAACTTTTCAAAACTATTTTCATTTCTTTTACTTACGCATGAAACAAAAACGGGAGGGTGTTCATCTTCTTTTTTTTTTTTTACAGTAGGAGGCAATCATGAGTCGTAGAAAATTAACAACGCAATAAACGAGAGCTTATTTTTTAATTAAAAACAGGTGGCTATATTTGATCTATGTTATGTTAATCCAAAACAAAAAATGTTGACATCTTATTATACCACCGTTACAACATAATAAAATGGACAATGAGTAATTTTTGAGAAAATTTACTTAGTCGTTGTTTGCCATTTTCATAACAAGATGACCAACCGGAGAAGAGAGGAAAACCGGTAGATCTAATTAGGAATATTTATTATTCCAAAAAGAAATTCGGAATATTTATGGCATGGAAATATCCAAAAGATATGGTCACATCATACTTTTAATTGAACAAATATAAACGGGAAATTCTTGTTTACCCATCAATAAAAGGTGGGTAATACTACCCATGTTGAGTTGGCCCAATCAAAACAATGTATTTATATAACATTAAAAATAATATAAAACAATCAAATAACTTTGATTGGTGCCAACTCAACATGGGTTGTGTTACCCACCTTTTATTGATGGGTACCCAAGTTGTCACCAATATAAACCTTTAGATTAAACGAAATCAACGGTTGATATTTGGTGTCAACGAATCCGTTGACACCTGGTGTCAATGTATATTTATCTTTTGGCTTAAATATGTTTTTAGTCCTTGCACTTTTACCATATTTTGTCATTGGTCCCTGCACTTTTTTTTGTCTGAAATTGGTCCTTGCACTTTGTAAAAGTTTTGCTATTGATCCTTCCGTTATGTCCAAGTTAAAAAAAAACTAACGGTGTGGCACATGGACCAATCATTACACGCCACATGTCACACTAAAAGACAAAAAAAACCCAACATTTTTATTATTATTTCATTCATTATTTTTTAACTTAAAATTATCATTAGTCCCTGCACTTTCAGTGTTTTTTTATATTGGTCACTGCACTTTGGTATTGGTCATTGAACCTTTTTTTATTTAAAAAAATTCAATGATATTATTATGTTTTATTATTATTTTGTTCATTATTTTTATTGAGAATAATTATAAAAAAATAAAATAAAAAATCCTTTTTAAATGAACAAAAATAATTTTATAATTATTCTTTAAAAAAATAATGGGTCCACATGAATAGTTTTCTTTAATGAACAAAAATGATTTTTTAATTATTCTTTCAAGAATAATTCTTTCAAAGCTTTTATTTTATTTTATTCTTTTAAAAAAGTAAAATAAAAAAATTCTTTAAAAAAATTCTTTTTTTATATATTTATTCTCAACAAAAGGCTTTGATTTTTTAATGAACAAAAATGATTTTTATAATTATTCTTTTAAAAAATAATTGGTCCACATGATTAGTTTTCTTTAATGAACAAAAATGGTTTTTTAATTATTCTTTAAAAAAAACTTCTGTAAAAGATTTCATTTTATTTTATTCATTAAAAAAGTAAAATAAAAAAATTCATTTAAAATTTTTTATTTTATTTTATTTTTTTATAATTATTCTCAATAAAAATAATGAACCAAATAATAATAAAACATAATAAAATCATTGAAAGTTTTTTTTTTAAATGTTCAGGGACCAATATCAAAAAGTACTGAAAGTCCAGGGACTATTGATATTTTTAAGATTAAAAATATTGAATAAAATAATAATAAAAAAGTTGAAATTTTTTATTGTCTTTTTAGTGTGCCACGTGGCATGGAATGATTGGTCCATGTGACACACCGTTAGTTTTGGTTTTTTTTTTAACTTGGACTTAACAGAATGACCAATAGCAAAACTTTTACAAAGTGCAGGGACCAATTCCAAACAAAAAAAAGTGCATGGACCAATGCCATAATATGGTTAAAGTGCAGGGACTAATGACATATTTAAGCCCTTTTTTTGAATTACACCAACAATATAATAAATATAATAGAAATTCTTTTTTTAGAAAAGAAATTCTTTTTTTAATGACGTCAATAATATAGCTTTTTATAGATAAAATTGTTTAATGATATAATTGAAAGTAAAAAAGCACCCAAAATCGTATATTCTCTTTATATATAGTATAGATATAAAGACAGATGTTGTATATAAAATGTTCATTTTGTGTCAATATATATTTTCAAAATATCAATATTTTATATTTTTTGTGATAAAAAATTGAAGATATTAATTCTCAAACTTATATATTGACATGTGTGAAATGATTAAGAACAACACAAAAAAAGAATGGGGAGTATCAAAATATTCAAAACTTTTTTTTGACAAAAAGATATTAATTATAAGCACCATTGAGAGTAAGATTTATCTCTAAATATAAGTCATCTTTCAAGTTTCTAGATACATTTATATAACCTTAATTAATGTTACTACTTTGCTTTAAAATATAAATTGGAGTAAATAGACAAATACTCCCCTGAAATTGTAAAATCTTCAATTGTGTGTGTTTATATAAAAGAAAAATCTCCCAAGAGAGCATAGAAAAAATTGTTTGTCACAAAGACCAATTTGTTTAATTATTATCAATTTCATGGGGCGTTTTGCACATAAATATAAAATTTCAAGGTGGGTATTTGTTCATAACCGTTTAAAAAAATTCTAGATTTTTTTTTTAAAAAAAAAGAAGCAAATACACCTATATGATGTGGCATGACATGTCAGACCACGTAGCAGTGCCACGTAGGTAATCAACGGCTACGTCATGTTGACTAATGCAGGAAACTAACAGAGAGGCAAATTGACTAACGTTTGACAATTTCAAAGGAGTTTTTTATTTCGGGAGGGGAGGGAAAACGTCAATTGTAAACTCACACAAATAAATTACATGGTCCAGCTTATCAATTTCAACATATTTTATCATTTGAACTACAACATATGGACCATCAAACACTTGTTAATTGTTATACTTCTTCCGTCCCATTTTATATGAGTAATTTATAAAAAAAAAAAAAAAAACATGGGTATTAAGAAAAATTATTAGAGTAATAAAGTTTTCGCAAATATATATGACTATTATCAAATTGTCATTTGTGTATAATTAATATATTTAATGTTAACGTTTCATATTTCAAGATACAATGATACTAGTATTGTACATTAATATAAGGAGTATAGTTTAAAAAAAAAATGTATCTAGAAATTTGTAAATGGTCTTATATTAAGGACAAACATTTTTTTCTAAATAGTCTTATACTTATTAGAGATAAGGGAAGTATTTTTTTTAAGAGACGTATTAATTGTTATATTGAATGGATAAAAAATTACTAACTTTATATGTTGTACTCCGTCTTAAAATATAAACAAAAATTGGTCAACAAAAGTTAACATATTTGATTAAAATTTGTATCAAATACATAATGTATATTAAAATATTTTTGCTTACATTTTGAGACGGATAGTCGATAAAGACAAATTTCATTTACTAGTATTAATTAGAAAAATATGTATAACCTTTAAATGTGCTAACGACACTTGTTAGCATTTTCCATTTTTAACAGTGTCGTTGTTTGATAATATTCTTTATTGATATTAACGTTCAAACGGACTCTCCGTGTCCGTGAATTTGTTCTTTTTATTGCAATAATGCATATGAATTATTTATAGTTTTTATGAAAGTTTAATTTTGATTAAAATTATATATATATATATATATATATATATGTATATATAATATGGATAGGATCAAATAATATTATGGTGTCAAAATTAGTTTGACACCAAATCACATCCATTCATTACATTTAATCCAAAAGTTAAAAATTATCTCTAATATAATTCTTCTGCATCAATTTCTCTCTTTATCCCTAATATATATATATATATATATATATATATATATATATATATATATATATATATATATATATATATGAGATTCCCTAATTAATATATATATATATATATATAAATATAAATATAAATATTAACTGTTGATTTCGTTTGATCTAAAGGTTTATATTTGTTCAATTAAAAGTTTCATGTGACAATATCTTTTGCGATTTCCTTGCCATAAATATTCATAGTTTTTTTTTCGGGAATAATACACATTCCTAATTAGTTCTATTGGTTCCCTGTCTTCTCCCGATTAGTCATTTTCAATGATCTAACTTTTCAAAAGTATTTTCATTTCTTTTACTTACGCATGAAACAAAAACGGGAGGGTGTTCATCTTCTTTTTTTTTTTTTTTACAGTAGGAGGCAATCATGAGTCGTAGAAAATTAACAAAGCAATAAACGAGAGCTTATTTTTTAATTAAAAACAGGTAGCTATATTTGATCTATGTTATGTTAATCCAAAACAAAAAATGTTGACATCTTATTATACCACCGTTACAACATAATAAAATGGACAATGAGTAATTTTTGAGAAAATTTACTTAGTCGTTGTTTGCCATTTTCATAACAAGATGACCAACCGGAGAAGAGAGGAAAACCGGTAGATCTAATTAGGAATATTTATTATTCCTAAAAGAAATTCGGAATATTTATGGCATGGAAATCTCCAAAAGATATGGTCACATCATACTTTTAATTGAACAAATATAAACCTTTAGATTAAACGAAATCAAAAGTTAATATTTGGTGTCAACGAATCCGTTGACACCTGGTGTCAATGTATATTTATCTTTTGGCTTAAATATATTTTTAGTCCTTACACTTTTACCATATTTTGGCATTGGTCCCTGCACTTTTTTTGTTTGAAATTGGTCCTTGCACTTTGTAAAAGTTTTCCTATTGATCCTTCCGTTATGTCCAAGTTAAAAAAAAAAACTAACGGTGTGTCACATGAACCAATCATTACACTCCACATGTCACACTAAAAGACAAAAAAAAATCCAACATTTTTATTATTATTTTATTCATTATTTTTAAACTTAAAATTATCATTAGTCCTTGCACTTTCAGTATTTTTTTTATATTGGTCCATGCACTTTGGTATTGGTCCTTGAACCTTTTCTTTAAAAAAAATTCAATGATATTATTATGTTTTATTATTATTTTGTTCATTATTTTTATTGAGAATAATTATTAAAAAAAATAAAATAAAAAATCCTTTTTAAATAAACAAAATTAATTTTATAATTATTCTTTAAAAAAATAATGGGTCCACATGAATAGTTTTCTTTAATGAACAAAAATGATTTTTTAATCTTTCTTTCAAGAATAATTCTTTAAAAGCTTTTATTTTATTTTATTCTTTTAAAAATGTAAAATAAAAAAATTCTTTAAAAAATTTCTTTTTTTTATATTTATTCTCAACAAAAGGCTTTGATTTTTTAATGAACAAAAATTATTTTTTATAATTATTCTTTTAAAAAATAATTGGTCCACGTGATTAGTTTTCTTTAATGAACAAAAATGGTTTTTTAATTATTCTTTAAAAAAACTTATGTAAAAGCTTTAATTTTATTTTATTCATTAAAAAAGTAAAATAAAAAAATTCATTTAAAAATTTTTATTTTATTTTATTTTTTTTATAATTATTCTCAATAAAAATAATGAACAAAATAATAGTAAAACATAATAAAATCATTGAAAGTTTTTTTTTTAAATGTTCAGGGACCAATATCAAAAAGTACTGAAAGTCCAGGGACTAATGATATTTTTAAGATTAAAAATATTGAATAAAATAATAATAAAAAAGTTGAAATTTTTTATTGTATTTTTAGTGTGCCACGTGACATGGAATGATTGGTCCACGTGACACACCGTTAGTTTTGTTTTTTTTTAACTTGGACTTAACGGAATGACCAATAGCAAAACTTTTACAAAGTGCAGGGACCAATTCCGAACAAAAAAAAGTGCATGGACCAATGCCATAATATGGTTAAAGTGCAGGAACTAATGACATATTTAAGCCCTTTTTTTGAATTACACCAACAATATAATAAATATAAAATAAATTATTTTTTTAATGACGTCAATAATATAGCTTTTTATAGATAAAATTGTTTAATGATATAATTGAAAGTGAAAAAGCACCCAAAATCGTATATTCTCTTTATACATAGTATAGATATAAAGACAGATGTTGTATATAAAATGTTCATTTTGTGTCAATATATATTTTCAAAATATCAATATTTTTATATTTTTTGTGATAAAAAATTGAAGATATTAATTCTCAAACTTATATATTGACATGTGTGAAATGATTAAGAACAACACAATAAAAGAATGGGGAGTATCAAAATATTCAAAACTTTTTTTTGACAAAAAGATATTAATTATAAGCACCATTGAGAGTAAGATTTATCCCTAAATATAAGTCATTTTTCAAGTTTCTAGATACATTTATATAACCTTAATTAATGTTACTACTTTGCTTTAAAATATAAATTGGAGTAAATAGACAAATACTCCCCTAAAATTGTAAAATCTTCAATTGTGTGTGTTTATATAAAAGAAAAATCTCCCAAGAGAGCACAGAAAAAATTGTTTGTCACAAAGACCAATTTGTTTAATTATTATCAATTTCATGGGGGCGTTTTGCACATAAATATAAAATTTCAGGGTGGGTATTTGTTCATAACCGTTTAAAAAAATTCTAGATTTTTTTTTTTAAAAAAAGAAGCAAATACACCTATATGATGTGGCATGACATGTCAGACCACGTAGCAGTGCCACGTAGGCAATCAACGGCTACGTCATGTTGACTAACGCAGGAAACTAACAGAGAGGCAAATTGACTAACGTTTGACAATTTCAGAGGAGTTTTTAATTCGGGAGGGGGGGTAATTATAAGATTTTACAATTTTATGAGGTATTTGCCTATTTATTCCATAAATTGTCAAAACGTCAATTGTAAACTCACACAAATAAATTACATGGTCCAGCTTATCAATTTCAACATATTTTATCATTGAACTACAACATACATCAAACACTTGTTAATTGTTATACTTCTTCCGTCCCATTTTATATGAGCAATTTATAAAAAAAAACACGGGTATTAAGAAAAATTATTAGAGTAATAAAGTTGTCGCAAATATATATGATTATTATCAAATTGTCATTTGTGTATAATTAATATATTTAATGTTAACGTTTCATATTCCAAGATACAATGATACTAGTATTGTACATTAATATAAGGATTATAGTTTAAAAAAAATGTATCTAAAAATTTGTAAATGGTCTTATAATAAGGACAAACATTTTTTTCTAAATAGTTTTATACTTATTAGAGATAGGGGAAGTATTTTTTTTAAGAGACATATTAATTGTTATATTGAATGGATAAAAAATTACTAACTTTATATGTTGTACTCCGTCTTAAAATATAAATAAAAATTGGTCAACAAAAGTTAACATATTTGATTAAAATTTGTATCAAATACATAACGTATATTAAAATATTTTTGCTTATATTTTGAGATGGATAGTCGATAAAGACAAATTTCATTTTCATAATTTATTGTATATCTGACGTTGATTATTTGGTCATTTCCAAAGCCACGCAACACGCATGGTTGAATTTTCCTTCCAACTAATTAATTTCACACTGACCCTAAAAATAGGTTTGAAAGTGTATGAACTTGTACCCTGCACCCAGGTTCCCTTTACCTTGCAAATCTTGGAAACATAAAAATACTTCCTCACTCTCCAAAAAAAAATACTTACTTCCTTTCAAAATAATAAATCTTATTTAAAGCTTTTTTTTACTTTCTTCACATTAATTAAAATATACTAATAAATTATAAATATAATAAATTCAAAAAATATTTCCATTAACTAATGACTATTCTTTCAATTTTATATTATGTGTTTTTATTTAAAATAATTCTTTATTCCGAGTTATTTATATCATTTTTTAATACTTATAATTTAATAAAGCATTAATTATATTTTTTAGTAATATACTTTCATTTATTATACGTCAAATAATCCTACAACCATGATATATAACGAGGACCTGATGGTTTTAATCTTGATTTTTATCAACATTTTTGAAGTGTGTGCAACCTAATGTGTTCCAAGAATGCTGATTTTGGCTCTCGAATTGTCAGTTCACAACATCACTGAACACATCCAATATTGCGCTAATTTCTAAGGGCAATGAACATAAATCAATGAAAGATTTGTGGCCTATAGTACTTTGTGATTTGCTATAAAAGATTCTATCAAAGGTTCTTGCAAATTGGTTGAAGGATGTTCTCCAGAAATGTATTTAGATAACCAATCAATGTGTGTTTCATGTCGATCAATCCTTGACAATTTGATGGTCGCTATTGAGGTTGTCCCTTATATGAAGTCTAAGACGAATGGTAATGAAGGTAATGTTGCTTTAGAGTTGGATATTACTATATTAGTAAGGCTTATGATCGTATTAATTGGACATATTTGAAGGAGATCATTGTAAACAACAATGTGCATGGAAACAACTGATTGATCTATCATTGTAAACAACAATGTGGTTGGGCCAATCATTCATGTGAGAGGTTTGAGGCAAGGAGATCCTTTTTTGCCTTATGTGGAGGGTCTCTCGGCTCTCATAAAACACGCGAGGTGTGTCAAGAATTGCATGGCAGGAAAAGAGGTGATGATCAAATCAGTGCTTGAGGCAATCCACTCATATGTCATGAGCATATTTCTCCTTCCCACTATTATTATCGATGCAACTGAAAAAATGATGAATGTGTACTGGAGGTGTCGTGGAGTGTCTACGAATAAAGGAATGTATTAGTTATCTTGATATGAGCCTAGTGTTCATAAAAAAAACTATGGTGATATGGGTTTTAAAGACGTCGCGACCTTTAATTTGGTGATGCTTGGTTATATTCAAGGGTGGAAATTCCAAACACAGACTGATTCATGGTATCAAGGCTTTTCAAAGCACGTTATTTCCCTCAAAGTACTTTCCTATAATTGAAGCTTGGTCACAAACCATGTTTTGTGTGGCAAAGCATACTTAGTTCAAAGATGCTTGTGTTGCCAGGCTCGCAGTGGAGAATTGATCAGGGTGTTGCAATCCCAATTTCTAATGCACCTTGGGTATTTTATGGGAGTATCATTCGGGTGTAGGCAATTTGAAATGGTACATCAACAAGCTAGAGTGTATAGACTTGTGGATCATGAATCTCATAAGTGGAATCAGAACCTTGTTCATCAAGTTTTCGATCCAGATGTCACTCAACTTATTCTCATTACTCGATTATTCCAACCAGTCAACAAGGTTAAGCGAATTTGGAAAACGAAGAAGAATGGTTAATACTTAGTAACGAATGCCTACAAACTATGTGTGGATAATATTGCAAATAACTATCACCTTCATAAACTTGGGTTTTGGCCCATAATTTGGAAACTCAAAGTTCCTTCCATAGTGAACTTTTTTATCATGCAGATATGTCATGGATGTTTTCCTACGCATGCGAGACTTAGTGAGAAAGGCATAAAATGTTCAACGACTTGTGCACTGTGTAATCATAACTACGAGGATATCATTCATATTTATTTTTTACTACTCCGCTTATGTTACTATGTGACTGAATGGTGGAATATGACGAAGATGTAGATTCAATTATACAACAAGAATACAATGTCGAGACAACAATCTTTTTACTGCAACAATGCTTGTCTAATTCTCAGGCTGAACAATTTGCAACAACTGTATGGAGCATATGGAAACCTAAGAACTTAAGTGTGGCGGCAAGTAACAGATAACAACAACTAAATTCTAGAGAAAATCTAGGCATGTGTTGGACGATCGGAATTTGGAAAATAGCAAGAAGGATCATCGCATAACCAATTATGATCGGAAATGTAGCTAGATCAGCAACAGTTGACGCATCTAGCATTATGAGATAGAGGCAAAATCATGACTACACATGGAAGCAACAAGTAGATGGAATACTAAAATGTAATATCGATGTTTTCTTCTCATCTTCCTTGAATGGAGTCAATGTAGGGATGTGGATTCACGATGATGGAAGATGGTTTTTGCTCAAGAGAACTCTATGGGTGTAACACCCATACTAAATTATCTAGAATATTTAGCATGTGTATTAATTTGATACCGGATACATTAAAATTTTCAATAATAATAATAATACATACAACTGAAAGGGTACAGGTGGCTCGTTTATACAATTATCCGAGTCTTGAGCGGGATGTTACAATGAGTTACATTGTTGTGTTATACTAGTGTTGGGGAGGCATATGTTTTGCTACATGCTATTAATTGGGTTCACAATCTACAACTTGTGAAGGTGGACATTGAGCCAGATGCAAAGAAAGTTGTGGATTACTTCATCAAAGGCAAAAATGATGTTACAAAATGTCGAGTTTTGGTGGATGAATGTAAACGTTGTTATAGTTTATTTTCTGAAAACTTTCATGTCGGGTTTAGTTAGAGACATGTGAACGAGGTTGCTAAAAAAATTAGCTAGAGATGCCTAAATTTTAGCTAATCCTCATGCTTTTATTGATGTACAACCATGCATTCTTGACTTGGTAATGCTATAAGTTTTTTTTTAAATATCCAAAAAGAAAAACTCATAGAATTACCCCATAAATAGCATTGAAAGTTGTTCAACTAAGCTTAGGCGCATCTACTCAACGGATCGGGTCCTCCCAAACCAATAGCTCACACATGAATCATCGCATGGACTTGCCCTAAATACAATCGATTAGGACCGCATAGAGTAATCTGGACCATCCATTTTGAATATGAGGTTAACTAGCTCTAATATGCTCACATGTGTTCATTGAAGACACTCATATTAGGGTTTGAAGGAACCCACAACCTTAATTTAACATTATAAAGGCTAAATCATAGCCTTCGTATAGATACACATTTTTCTACCCTAAAAACCTCAAATATTCCACAAATTCTTATTTGATCATCAAAATGTTCACAGGTACACTACCCATTCAATGAGAGGAAGGACATGTTGTTCAAGTCCACTAACCTCATCGCATCACCAATCACTTTCACATTGTCGATCTTTAATCTTGCTGGATTAAAATTAAAAGTGAAGAAAATAGGCTTAATTGCACTTTTGCCCCCTATCTTTTTCCAATTGTGCGATTTTGTACCCCATATTTTTTTTGAGCGATTTTGCACCCTATCATTTACTTCCTTTCTGATTTTGTAGCCCCTCATGTGTTTTTTTGCTGATGTGTTGAATTTTGCTGACATGTCTTCATTAACTGTTTTGTCATATGTGTAATTTGTATTTTTAAAAAAATCAAAATTCAAATAAATGAAGTTGGAGGTCAGTGGTCACGTGACCCTCCACTTCTCCTCACACCCAAATCTGAAACCCTTATTCACTCAGACCTCTCCACTTCTCCTCTCCTCTTCTCCCATGGCTGTCATCGCAAATCTACTTTTCTTCTTCTCCTCCCAAACGAAACCCTAATCGCAACTCACCATTTCATCCCGTTTTCATATCTAAAAATGGAAATGTAATCATCTAAGCCATTTCACCTTCTGAAACGAAACGAAAAAAACTGTAATTTCGATGGCGAAGAACAACAGTGGAAAGGCGAAGATGAAGGAAACATTGGCGAAGAACAATTGTGGAAAGACGAAGAAGACGAAAACGATGGCGAAGAAGAACGATGTGCGTGCGAAGGAGGATGATGGAAACACACATAAAGCTTGAAGAAGGTGGATGGAATTGTCAGATGCAAAAGATGTTTTGAATTAGGACACATTAGAAGAACATGTAGGGGGATAACAGCTGCAGACAGAACTATACCAAAGGGTGGAAACAAGGTGAATATTAGAGCATTTATAACTTTAATCTTATTGCATTTATAATTTAGAGCACTTATAATTGTCAATTACTTATGTAGTCAAATACTTGTGTGATGCAACCTGAGACTCAAACAACTGTGACACAGGCATATGCAACAACTCAATCTGCACCTGTGACACATACTGAAACTCAATCTGCACCAGTTACACAAACTGCACCAGTTACACAGTCTGCTAGAAGGCAAGCTGGAACTTAAAATGCAACTCAACCTGGAACTCAAAGTGAGGCACTAGGAACTGTGTCACAATCTGGAACTCAAACTGGAACTCAAAGACTAAATGCTACAACTGTCACAATCTGCACAACAAAAGGGTGCCAAGAGGGGAAGGAAGAGAAAGGCTCAAAGTGAGGCACTAGGAACACAACAATCTGTCAACCAATGAAGTGCTATTTAATTAGCCATTTTGATGTGCATTTAGTCTTTTTGAAGTGCTATTTAATTAGTCATTTTGATGTAATTGCTATTTGATAAATCCTGGTTATTTTTATGAGGCATAACTAATTGGCCTATAGACCTTTATTTTGTTGTTTTATGGAGATGTAACTGCCATGAGGCATAACTCAATGATGTTATGTTTGTTAATTTCCAAAACAGTTATCAGCAACGAATATCAATATTTAACCAAACATTACAGGAACATTATACGCAACAATGTATATATAGAATGAATAATCTCATTTAACCAAACAATAACATTACTTTTTCAATCTAACTTCTTCATCATTACATTAGAAATGAACTACTCAATAACATTACAATCTTACTTAAACATCAACATTACCATCACAACCAGCAATACATTACAATCTTACTTAAACATCAACATTACAATCACAACCAGCAATAACATTACAATTAATCCTAAACGTACAACTCCTCTAACAAGCTTTTTGTTCATATTTTGCAGTGAATCATTTTGCTTCAACAAAGCATTGATAAGCTTCTTCTCTCTCTCTCTGAACATGCTTCATCGTACCATTTGAAGAAGTTACAGACCTTACCCTTGCTTTTGTTGTACAACCCGCAACCGAAAAACCTTCTGCTTGGGTTCTCTAAAGTCCATGTTGTACAAAGAGGAGAATCAACGCCGCACCTGCACTTGAATTGAGGCCTCTTCCAAGAAGATGCAGATGAAGAACTGGATCTAGAACCAGCACCAGCCATGTTCAAAGATGAAGAAGAATAAGAAGATGATTTTACGTGATTCTGTGAAGAAGAAGAAGAAGATGGATATGCGTGATTTCTGCAAGAAAGAAGAAGATGAAGATGAAGATGCGTGATTTTTGCAAGGAAGAAGAAGAAAAAACGAACCAAAGCTGAAGAAGATAGAGGACGGTGAAGAAGAAGGTCGAAGATGGAGGTTGGGGAGAAGAAGATCTGAATTACTCCACCTTTTCTTTCAAAACGGTCACGTGACCACTGACCTCCAACTTCAATTATTTGAATTTTGATTTTTTTTAAAAATACAAATTACACACATGGCAAACAGTTAATGAAGACATGTCAGCAAAATTCAACACATCAGCAAAAAAACACATGAGGGGGCTACAAAATCAGAAAGGGGGTAAATGATAGGGTGCAAAATCGCTCAAAAAAATATGGGGTGCAAAAGCGCACAATTGGAAAAAGATAGGGGGCAAAAGTGCAATTAAGCCAAGAAAATAATACTATTAATTTAGAAATAAAAAGAATTAATATTATACATTAAAACTCATTTTGGTCGGTATAATGATATTGGTTTGAGATCTTGAAGTATGCTCCTCTCATATTCTCATATTTAAATTCTTTGATGCCCGATTTCAATGGGCTAGTTCATACTTAAATGTGGTCCCACAAGTAGGACAATAGAATTGGATCCCTTAAAATAGTCATCCTTATGTGGTATACCAAGTTTTTCCCTAAATCAAATCAAATCTTATTTATATTTTTTACAATCAAATTAAATCCTATTGTAAAACGCGTATTTCGATATGATATTTATTTTTTTCTTCTCACAATAAATAGAATAGTAAAACGTAATCTTTCAATTTTACCCAATTCTATTTTCGTTCTCTATCTCTCTCATTGAACCAAATCACATAACAGAACACAACAACAACAACATTAACAATACACCCTTCACCTGATACAAAACTCCAACAAGTACTATCATACACACAAACACAAGTCGCTGACATGTTCTTTTCTTCTTCTCACACAATTTTTATAATATTTTTCTCTCATTGAATTTCTCCAATTAGGTAACACTTCAACTTCTGCTGAATCAGATTTCACCATGTGAAACAAAGTACAAACAACATAAAGGTGAGTTTGTACGTATATCTTTGTCTATCTTGTTGCAAAGTCTCATTCTTTTATTTTATTTTTTTACATTAATTTTTTCAAACTACAAATCATGTTTTGCATGACCTTGCTCTGTTTTTGTTTCCTCTGTTTTGCTTCAAAAGGAGTGAACTTGTTCATTGATTCATTCACAAATTATAGTTTTTTTGTGAAGATTAAGAAAAACCCATTTGAGTTTATTTGAGTATGAGTTTTGTGAAGGGTTTTTTTCACATAAAGATTGAATTTTTTGATAGTGACTTTTGGGCTTTTTTCATCAAGGTTCTGCAAACTCTGTTTTGGGTTTTCAACAAAGTGTTCATAAGGTATTGTAATTGAATTTTCATTGTAAATTTAATTATATGGTTGAAAAGTTAATACTTTTTATTGATCAAATTAATTTAATTTTTGGTTTATGTTTTTAGATTGTATAGTTCTGAAGCAATGGTCCCAATTTGTGGTGCTGAATTTTCCAATGATAATCATGAAATTGAGTCAAGTTTTTCGGAGTCAAAAACTGAGGCTAATGAAGAAGAATTTTTTGAATGTTTTGAGGATACCATGGTAGAGTATGAAAATTTTGAGGAAATTTCTGATACTGTTTCACATGAAAGTAATCAAATTGAGTCTAATTGTAGCTATCTAGAAGGTGAACAGATGAGAGAGTTTAGTTCTGAAAATGTTGATCATAGTGGAAATTTTGACCTAGAAAAGGAAGAGGAAAAATCAAAGTTGGTTTTCAAATTTCAATATCAAAATTGGAATTGCAACTTTAGTGAGGAATTGAAGGGAAATTTAAGTGAAAGTAGTGATTTTGACAAACGGGGTGATGTTTCTTTAAGTGCTAACAAGTATGAGTTTATCTTAGGAAAGAGTTTTAGTCAATTCTTGGATGAACCAAAGGCTTCAAATTTTGCTGTCAAAGAGTTTTTCATTCATCCGAATGATAATGTTCCATTGGAGAAAATTCATGTGGCCAATGATTCAGCTGGTTTGTTATCTGAGAATTGTGAAGAGGTTGTTGGTAGCAAAATTGTTGATAGTTTATCAGAAAAATTGCACATAGAGGAGGTTTCAGAGAAGCTCAAGAATTCGGAACAAGAGGTTGTTGATGGGAAAATTATTGATAATGTCTCAGAAAAGTTACACAAAGAGGAGGTTTCAGAGAAGCTCAAGAATTCAGAACCATATGCGCGTAATTTTCTTTCTGATGATGATTTCATTTGTTCTAGCTCTGATACAGATTCTATAAGTGCTTTGGATGATGGTTTTTTGTCAGACACAGATTTTGGAACAACTACAGATTTTGATACATTGGGAAACAATGAAGAAGAAAATGTAGAAGATTTGGACTTTAAGGATGAGGAAAGCATAGAAAGTTTGGATTTTGGTTATGAGCCGGATGATTTCGGAGAAGATGATGAAGATATAATGAACGAGCTTGGAAAATTGGAAGAAGAAATCAGACAGGAAGAATCGCTGAAACAAAATTCGAAGAGTTTAACAGCTTTTGATCTCGATGAGTCGAACCGGTTCGACACACTTTGGGAGCATCAGGATTTGATAGAACAGCTGAAGATGGAATTGAAGAAGGTTAAAGCTACTGGTTTACCTACTATCTTTGAGGATTCTGAGTCACCAAGGATTATGGAAGATTTGAAGCCATGGAAAATTGATGAAAAATTTCATCAAGGTAGCAGTACTACAAATGAGCTTCCAAAATTCTACAGAAGTTACAGAGAAAGAATGAGAAAATTTGATATCTTGAATTACCAAAAGATGTATGCTTTGGGTAAGTGTTTTTTCTTTATCCATTGCTTTAAATTAATTTACCTTTCTTCAGCAATTTTATTTAACATCCTTAATCATCAAAACCGGTTGAATTATGAACAGACATTGTCTACGGTTTGATTATTTGAGCAGTTCGACTGCGGTTTTGCCCTGGTTTGAACGTTTTAAAGCCATTGAACCATGACCTAGAGGTCTCGCCTGGTCGATATCTGGTTCAGTTCTTAAATCATTGATTTTACTTGTTTGCTTCCTTGTTCATGACAATTTCACTGAACATCCTTGATCATCAAAACCTACCTTATCTAAACCATTAAAAAGTATAGAGGTGGGGACCCTACTAAATCTGGTTAGTTGAGCATTGAGAAAGCATGAATTACCCTATTATATGTGACACAAAAGTAAATTTTATGACACACTTGTTCTCTTTCTTTTTACTCTTTTCTATTGTTGGTTTTGTTTATGGCAAGGGATATTCAGCTTCAAATATTCATTTAATTGATTTCTTATATATTTTGTTATTGCAACAAAGAGTGGTAGGAATGGAGGTTGGACATTAAGGAATTGAACAACTTTTTTATGTCACATGCTTGGCTCTACACTTTGCATTCATTAATGCCAATCCCATTACTTGGTAGCTTGCATTTTTCCTAAAGATAGCCATATGAGTCTTTTCTTGTTTGTTAACTCTAATAAGTTGGAACACTACTTTGGTTGCATATATTTATTGATCTTCACCTGTTTTCTTTTATTTCAAGACCATTGATGTTTTAAAACTCCAATATCAGTCCCTAATTATTTCATATAGCAATATTCCTACCCTTTATTTTAAAGAAAACTCAGAAATTTGTAATGATTGACAAGTATTAGGGAGAATTAAGTGACGATATTTTAGTCCAAAGAAATTTTATTATTTCAAACATGTGTACACTAACCTTAAACACCAATTAACAAAATATATACTTGCAAAAAGCTAGCTCACTTTCTCATTGTGATCTAGCACTGATTATAATGCTCCACCCAAATTTTCTACGACCCTTTTATGTTTATGTATATAAACAATCCTTACCATGCAAGACAAGTTTGGAAAGCTGTTTCCCTTTCTCCTGGAAAGTTATGTTGAACTTTGAATAATCTATGTGACCTTTTACATTATGCTTAATTTTTAAGACTCAAATCATAGTCATCATAATATTCATCTTTTTTAAGTTTCTTGTATATTTTTATAGGTCTTATGAAGTCAAAGGACCCACTAAAATCATTTTCAATTCATAAGAAATCTTCATCAACCATCACATGCATTCTTCCACGTGGCATTAATAGTTTCTTTAGACGTAATAGAAACATTGATGCTGACCCAATGAAGAAGTTCATAAGAGAATTATATAGTGACTTGGAAATGGTTTATGTGGGACACTTGTGTCTTTCTTGGGAATTTCTTCATTGGGAATATGAAAAGGCTTTGAAGATATGGGAATCTGATCAATATGGATTGAGAAGGTTCAATGAAGTAGCTGGAGAATTTCAACAATTTCAAGTGCTTTTACAAAGATTTATAGAGAATGAACCTTTTCAAGGTCCAAGGGTTGAAAATTATGCTAGGAATCGTTGTGCCATGAAGAAACTTCTTCAAGTTCCTGTTATAAAAGGTGAGAACTTCAAAAGTAATGTGAATATGGTTAGTCCATTGTTATCATGTTCAATTTGGTCTCTAAATTTTTTTTTTTAAAATTATATTTGAATTTGAAAGTTTGCAATTGCATTAGTCTATGTGAAACAGTTTTAGAGACTAAATTGACCGGCTTGAAAGGATTAATAGAATACTAAAAGATTATAAATAATTTCAAAGATTTTATTGAAATATTAATAATTTTATGAAGCGTGTCCTATAATTTGAAAAAGAGTAAATAATCAAATTGTTTCTTGAAATTATAGGATTTTATCAATCTATTTCAATGAACAATTTGAGTATATACTCTTTCAAAAATCAAATAGTGATTCACTATTCAAACTTTTTGTAAGTTGGCTCCACTTTCTTTGAATTATGTGGGGGACCATATAAAGTTCTATATGTGAGACAAAATAGTATCTCATGGCTTTAAAAATTCTTCAATTATTTGTTGCAGAAGACAAAGGCAAGGATAAAAAGAAGTTTAGAAAAAGAGAAACTGACAATGATGCCATCACAAGTGACATGCTAGTAGAAATATTAGAAGAATCCATTAGAACAATTTGGCGTTTTATAAGAGGTGATAAAGATGCATCAAATTTGACAATTAAATGTGTTAAAGAACAACATGTGGAGCTCCAAGACCCTGCTGATTCACAACTTCTAGTGGAGATTCTAACGGATCTTCAAAAGGTAATTCAAGCTTCAAATGATACTTATTTTTTAAGCTTAAAAATGTTTGAACTATTTTCTTAAAATAAGTAAATTTTTTAGTTTGTTCTTTAAAACCTTTTTGTTTTTATTTTGGTTTCTTATTTTTTAAAATGTAGTATAAAACTTTAGTTCTTGTGCCCAACTTCACCAATCTTATGTACATCTAAATTGTATTTTGAAGAACCAAAGTTTCTATTTCATAAATAAATGATCAAAATAGGGAAAAAATAAAAATTCGTCATATTTTTGGTGATTAAAAAACATATTTAGGCCACCAAAATAACGTTGGGAGAGTTGGTAACTTGACTCTCCTTCTGGAGAAAAATCTGAGTTCAATTTTTGGAGTCGCCTATTTGAAAGACAATCCAATTGCATATAAAAACAAAATAAAAAATAGATGTCCGTTGCCGACTCGAGGATTACTTGCATAGCGGGTCTAAGCAGTAAAATATTTTAGGGCGCCTACTAGAGGTCAAAGATTGTAATTACATTTGTTACAAAAAAACAAACATATTTACACACACCTATTGTGTATTATGTAAATTTAGCATTTTTTTTAAAGGCCTTACTAACTAACGAGTGCCTTACAAGTTTTTATTAAAGAATCAATAAAATGAAAATACACTTGATAATATAATAAGTACATCAATTTTTTCCATATAAATTTATCTTGGTTGATTTTTGACCAATGTCAAGACACTAAGCAAAAGACCTTTCTTAAAAGTTGTGTTCTGTTTTTTCTTATGTAAAACGTTTTTTTTTGGATTTGCAGAAGGAAAAAAGATTGAGAGAGGTTTTAAGGAGTGGAAGTTGCATATTGAAGAAGTTCAAAAAGCATGATGAAGATGGAACAGATCCAGTTCTTTACTTTTTCTCTCAAGTGGATTTGAAACTTGTTTGTAGAGTGTTGAATATGTCAAGGATAACGACTGATCAACTAGCATGGTGTCGTAGTAAACTAAACAAGATCAATTTTGTAAACCGTAGGATACATGTAGAACCATCATTCTTACTTTTTCCTAATTAATGATTAGATTAATTGCTAACTTAGTACATTTAGGTGGTCATAATTGAAATGTCTAACTAGTTGCTTGGCCTAAGTTGTACAATTTCCATGTGGTGCCATGCAAATATTTTTATAGATGCAAATATGATT
Source organism: Medicago ruthenica (assembly GCA_018208015.1). NCBI lineage: Eukaryota > Viridiplantae > Streptophyta > Magnoliopsida > Fabales > Fabaceae > Medicago > Medicago ruthenica. Next base: position 91,882,427 of record CM031377.1, on the reverse strand, counting down.
TTGCTTAACTACTGAATTATTTGTTTTTTTTTTTTACTGCCTTGGCCCGGTAAAGAGTTGATTCAATTTGTATGAAGTGCAGCATATTAGAGGCCGTTAAGCAAAACCACTCCAATGTCTCCGACAACAACACATTCTCCGTATACATCAAGGTTGGGCTTCATGTTAAATCTCCATCTCCCTCTTCTCCTCAATTACGTTTTCATTCTATCAAAATTTCACATTTACCACTAATGAAAGCTAATTAATGCATGCATGATTTAAGTAGGGCCACTCCATTCATTCTCAATGTCATTCTATTTTATTGTAGGGCCACTCCATTTATTTTTTAGGGCATTCTCTACCTAGGGTCAATTTTTAACGAGGGTTCTTATTTCTTCTGGTTTTACATTTGTTTATGTTTCCTTCTTCAAATTTTCTTTCTTCAAATTTGTCTTTTCTACTAAATTTGTCTCCTCTTGCCATCAATATATGTACTGCTGCATCTTTAGCATAGGGAGATCTGGGAAACACTGAAAGGAGAACAATCAGGCAATAGTGAAGTTATTACAGCCGATAGGGATTCGTCGTCTTTCTCTGTCCATCTCCTTTATTTATCTCCTTGATCTTATTTCATCTAAAAAGTTTCGATTGTTGTTTTGACAAGTTTATTCCTTCAATAGAAGTTAAACCCTGAAATTGCAACAATTTACTCCTTTTTGTTTCTTATATTCTCACTTTTTTTAGTCATTTGAATTCACTCATATTGAATTTATGTATAATTGTTTCTTTCCTCTATGTGGGTTCAATATATATGTTTGCAAAGCAAAGAAGGCTAACGTGGTTCTGCTCATAGTCACACGGTTCGGAAGTCGCTTCGGTACGTGGTACGAATTCGGGTACGCGGTTCGCGACTTTCAAAAAACTAGGTACGTGGGGGGTATACAGAGTCGGTACGCTGTTTGGGTTTGTGGTACGTTCAATTATAATAATCGGTACGTTACTAATAAAGAATATTTAATTAACAAAAAATAAAATAGAAAATGAAAACTATTTTTTTTAAAGAACAAAGATAAATTCACCAATGAAAACTATTAATACCATTAATGAAAAATACCTTCTACAAATATTAGATAGAGTCTCAAACTTAACAAAGAAATTGAAAACAAACTTTAAAACATAAACAATACTTTGCTAAAATCCACAAATAAAAGCTCAATTTTTAATTCTTTTTCCTCTCTTGATTGCAGTCCTTCTCGTTGCATTCCTGTTATCATCTACTCCTCCATTCATTTCATTGTCCAATTCCAAGATTGTATCTTGCTGCCTCATAGAAGATTCTCCCAAATAAGTGTCATCATGATCCATATCCCAATTTTTGAACTGGCCACTCTTGTAGCTCTTAGAAAATCTTGACTCTAAGCGGATATTTGAATGAATATACACCAACTTGTCCGCTCTTGCACAGTTGAGTCGATTCCTCTTTACACTGTGAATATAGGAATAAGTACTCCAAGATCTTTCAGCAGATGAACTACTTATCGGCTGAGAGAGCACCTTCTTTGCAACCTCAGCTAGCTCGGGAGTTTCTGATCCATACGTCGACCACCAATCAATAGCATCCATGGTTACCGCATCCAACTGAGCTGCAGCCATTGCGTATATTCCTTTCTTTGTGTGAAATCTAGCAAACTGATCACGTAACAACTTTTGCTCCTCTGAATTTTCTGATATTTTTTCAAAGGCTTCCATCACTGCAGTGACCACTTCTTTATCTTGATTTGGAGCTTTTCTGGCTATACCTCCTGGAGCAGGTGTTGCAAGGTAATTTGTATCGTAAAATCTAGGAGTTAATGCAAATCCGAGACAATGAATAGTATAGTTCATTTTTGTCCATCTGGCAGTAATTATCGATTCCATCTCGGAGGAACAGCTTGCATACTTGTTGTTTTTCATAATTTCATTTATTTCTCCAAGCATGACATCCATTCTTTCATAAAACTCTCCCATTTTAGGGCCGTCTCCATCAGCAAATTTAATTAAAAGAAAAATTGGTTTTGTTATTCTAACCACATTCTCCACTTTCTCCCAAAAACTCTCACTAGCAATTGTCTCAGCAACTAAAGCCCCCATCTTTCTAGTGTTTTCATCTCCTTTCCTAACCCAGTCTTTCCAACTATTCAGTACCACAGTGGTTGCTAGAGCTTCCCGACACTCAAGAAGACGTCGAAGTAGAATATAGTGAGAAGCAAATCTAGTTTTAGCAACTTTCAGCAATTCCAATTTTGAGTTTGCTCTAAAAATAGCTAAAACTTGACTCTGATTCAATATGTATTTAACTATAGCTTTTCCTTGTTTGTAGGTGTTTCTCAGCCATTCAAAATTTCCAGCAAAGTCTTTGAAAATCAAATTCAATGTATGAACAACACAAGGAGACCAAAAAATATGTTTATATACCTTTTGTATTTCATTCCCTGCAGCTTTACAGTTTGCAGCATTATCCGTCACAACCTGCAGAACATTGGATGGTCCTATTTCTTCAATAGCTTTGATCAAAAATTCAGCAATAGCAACCCCTGTTTTTTCGACACTGGAAAAATCTTCTGCATACATGAACACAGCAGCTCTACTATTCACAGCAAGAACATTTATGAGTGGCATATGTCTTACATTACTCCATCCATCAGATACAATAGAGACACCATGATGATACCAAGTGTCTTTGATAGGAGCTAAATCTTTGTCAACATATCTCTTGCACTCATCCAAAAGAACTGTTCTTGCCTTTTCTGAAGAAGGAGGCTTGTAGCCTTTAGGTCCATAGTTAATGGTTGTCACCATTTCCACAAATTGAGGATTTCTTAATACATTAAATGGAATTCCATTTGCACACAATCCTCTCATAATCTTCATATCAACCGTGTAACGCCTAGAATTTAATTTTATTATTTTATTGAATTATAATGAATTAATATAATTTAATAGATTAAATAGAATTAAAATGGCATTAAGGGCATAATGGGAAATTAAGAAAGAGGGAAGTGGAATAGAAAAAGAGGTATACGCGTGAAGAGGTTTCATTTTTGTTGTGTTTTCACGTGAAACAGAGAAGAGAAAAGAGGAGAAGCAGAGCCAAGGAAGAAGGTGAAGAACTTGAGAAGAGGAAAAGCTGAAGGGGGCGATTTCTTCATAACAAGGTAAGGGTGGGACTAGCTTCTATAAATCTAAGTTTCATAATCCCTAAATTTTGATTTAACATGTTGATGTTGGTGAATTTGGGAATTAGGGTTGTTTGATTATGATAAACTAATGATGGAATGTTAAATTGATGATTTCTATGTTGAGATGTTGATTTTGTTGTGATTCTATGGTGTTGTTACTGATTGGTGCCATGCTTATGCATAAATTGATGAAGTTTTGAATGTTCATAAACATGTGTCAGATGAATGAGAAGTTTGAATAATATAAGTTACTTTTCCTGAGTTTTCTTATCTCTGCCCCGAATTTTGAAATAAAAACTGGTATTGATCGGTACAGAATTGGTCTTAGGTGTAAACACAAGAGTTGTAGGTATGGATGTTAGTTTTCTAATGCCGTTGGTCTGACGTCAAAACGATTTATAGAACTTGAGTTATGGTCAAATTACTGCACGTAGGTCACAGTGAATTTTTATGGACTTTCTGCACAACTTTTCCGAATTTGAAACGAAAACTGGTATTGATCGGTACAGAATTGGCCTTGGGTGTAAACATGAAGGTTTTAGATAATTTTGTTAGCTTTCCAGTGGATTTGGTTTGACGTGAAAATGACTTTTAGTTTTTGAGTTATGATGAAAATACTCCAAGGAGGTCTTAGTGAAATTGTACGGTGACAGCATTCTCTGTTTCATGTTTTTGCGTCTTTCTTTAGTATAAACATGAAAGTTGTAGATAATTGAGGGACTATGTTTTATAACTTAGAGGCAAGAACTTTACACCGTACCAAATTGAACCTTAACTTAATGGCATGATAACTAATTAGATGTAAGGATAGGAAGTCTTATGTAAACATGAGTTGTTTTAAAGTGAAGTGTAAGATGCGTAAATGATGAGGTATTGTGATAATGATGTGTTGTGATAATGATGTGTGATGATAACGATGTGATGTGATAATGCTTTGTTGTGATGATGATAATACACGATGATGATGTTAAACGATGATGATGATAACGATGATGATGTTAAACGATGATGATGATAACGATGATGATGTATATGATAATGAAGTTGTTGTTGACGTTGTATTTGTTGTAAATGTTGCATTGTCGAGTCCAGTACATATGCATTAAGTGATGGGGGTGTATGCCCGACATGTCTATTATGACATTATGAATTAAGTGATGGGGGTGTATGCCCGACATGTCTATATGACATTTACGATGGGGGTGTATGCCCGACATGTCCTATTATGACATATTTTGCGATGAATTGGTACCACATGCATGTTGCATACTTGAGTCAGTGATGTTGCATTGTTGAGTCAGTCGATGTTATTGTATTTGATGTTGCATTGAGAGGTGAGATTATGATGTGTATGTGTGATGTATGTATAAGATCTGATGGTGTTGTTTGATGATGTTTATGTGAAATGTTAAATTCATCTTTATGAATTATGTACTTATGTTTATTGAATGTGAATCTCACCCCTTCTGTTTGAATGTTGCCTCTACGTGGGTAACGTGCAGATAACCAGGAGTAATCGCTGAAGTGAGTTGATTCCTCGTGTCATTAGGAGTCGCTCTGATATGTAACGGGATGGGAAACTTTTTGATGAATTCATGTGCTATGTATTTTAATTTCAAACTGATGTTGAACCACATTTAGTGGAGTTTTAAACTACGTTGTTTTTGATGTGGCCTTGTGCCTAATGATGTTTAGATTTAATTATGAAGTTGAATTTCCGCTGCGATGGTTTTGACGTTATTGAAAAGTCTGTTTTGAAATAAATAGCAAATTATCCTATTTATAAATTGTAAACGAAGTGCGACATCCCGTCAAGGTTGAAACTCTGATTTATTTTAAATGAAATTTTCAAGTTGGGAAAACGGGGTGTTACAATTGGTATCAGAGCAGGTTGGTCCGTCCGACTAATTAGATGAGTCTTGAGTCCCTTGTGTCGCGTGATAGCTAAATACTATCATTGTGATGTTGATGTTTGATTGTTGTCTGCTGTGTAGATTTTAGAATATGGCTGGAAGAGGACAAGGTGCTGCTATTGCTGCTGCGTTACATGCCGTTGCTCAAGCTGTGGGGCAACATCCGAATGCTGGTGCTGGAGGTAATGATGGAGTGAGAATGCTGGACATGTTCCTGAAGAATCATCCGCCTACTTTCAAAGGGAGGTATGATCCTGATGGAGCACAGACTTGGCTAAAAGAGGTGGAAAGAATTTTCCGAGTCATGCCGTGCAGTGATGCTCAGATGGTGCGCTTTGGCACACACATGTTGGCAGAAGAAGCTGATGATTGGTGGGTGAGCCTTCAACCAATTCTTGCGAATGGGGGCGAGGTGGTGACTTGGGATGTGTTTAGGAGAAAGTTCCTGAACAGGTATTTTCCGGAGGATGTCCGTGGAAATAAGGAGATCGAATTCCTTGAATTGAAGCAGGGTGATATGACGGTGACAGAGTATGCTGCGAAATTTGTGGAGCTGGCGAAATTTTACCCGCATTATACACCTGAGACAGCTGAGTTTTCGAAGTGTATCAAGTTTGAGAATGGTCTGCGTGCTGAGATTAAGCGGGCCATTGGTTACCAGAAGATCCGTCGGTTTTCTGAGTTGGTGAGTAGCTGCAGGATTTACGAAGAGGACACCAAAGCTCATTACAAAATTATGAATGAGCGGAGGGGAAAGAATCAACAGAACCGTCCTAAACCTTACAGTGCTCCAGCTGATAAGGGTAAGCAGAAGGTGAATGATGAGAGGAGACCCAAGAGGAAAGAAACTCCGACTGAGATTGTTTGCTACCAATGTGGTGAGAAGGGTCATAAGAGTACTACTTGCAATGTTGAAGTGAAAAGATGTTTCCGCTGTGGCAAGAAAGGGCATGTAGTTGCAGATTGTAAGTTTAATGACGTTGTCTGTTTCAACTGTAATGAGGAAGGTCATACTAGTACTCAGTGCAAGAAACCCAAGAAGCCTCAGAATAGTGGAAAGGTGTTTGCTCTAGCTGGTGCCCAGACAACTAATGAAGACCGTTTGATCAGAGGTACTTGTTTCATTAATGGTACTCCTTTAATTGCTATTATTGATACTGGTGCTACTCATTGTTTTATTGCTGCTGATTGTGCATCTAAGTTGGGTCTTGTGTTATCTAGTATGAATGGGGAAATGGTTGTCGAAACTCCATCTATGGGTTCGGTGACTACTTCGCTAGTGTGTCTGAGATGTCCATTGTCTATGTTTGGTCGAGATTTTGAAGTTGATTTGGTTTGTTTACCTTTGAGTGGAATGGATGTCATCCTTGGTATGAACTGGTTGGAGTATAACCGTGTTCATATTAACTGTTTTAATAAGTCGGTGCGTTTTTCTTCTGTTGAAGAAGATAGTGGAGTTGAGCTTTTGTCTACTAAGCAGCTGAAGCAGATGGCATGTGATGAAGTCCAGATGTTCTCCTTGATGGCATTTTTGTCCATTGAGAATCAAGAGAAGATTGATAAGTTGCCTGTGGTGTGTGAATTTCCAGAAGTTTTTCCCGATGAGATTCCTGATGTGCCGCCGGAGAGGGAAGTTGAATTTTCAATTGATCTTGTTCCGGGTACGAAGCCGGTGTCGATGGCACCTTACCGAATGTCGGCTTCCGAGCTAGCAGAGTTGAAGAAACAATTGGAAGACTTGTTGGATAAGAAGTTTGTAAGGCCGAGTGTTTCACCGTGGGGAGCACCTGTGTTGTTGGTTAAGAAGAAAGATGGCAGCATGAGGTTGTGTGTTGATTATCGGCAGCTGAACAAAGTGACGATCAAGAATAGATATCCGCTCCCGAGGATTGATGATTTGATGGACCAGTTGGTGGGTGCTTGTGTTTTTAGCAAAATTGATTTGAGATCGGGTTATCATCAGATTAAAGTGAAGGATGAAGATGTTCAGAAGACGGCCTTTAGAACACGTTACGGACATTATGAATATTCGGTGATGCCGTTCGGTGTTACGAATGCGCCAGGAGTATTTATGGAATATATGAACCGTATTTTTCATAACTATTTGGATCAATTTGTTGTTGTTTTTATAGATGACATTTTGATATACTCCAAGACCGAGGAAGATCATGCGGAGCATTTGAAGATTGTGTTGCAAGTGTTGAAAGAGAAGAAGTTGTATGCCAAGTTATCAAAGTGTGAATTTTGGTTGAAAGAGGTGAGTTTTCTTGGCCACATTATTTCAGGTAGTGGTATTGCGGTTGACCCATCTAAAGTGGAAGCAGTATCACAATGGGAGACCCCTAAGTCGGTGACTGAGATTAGAAGTTTCCTTGGTTTGGCTGGATATTATCGCAGATTTATAGAAGGATTTTCGAGGATTGCACTTCCGTTGACGCAGTTGACTTGTAAAGGTAAAGCTTTTGTGTGGGATGTTCATTGTGAAACCAGTTTTAATGAATTGAAGCAGCGTTTGACGACGGCTCCAATCTTGATTTTGCCGAAGCCAGATGAGCCTTTTGTGGTGTATTGTGACGCGTCCAAGTTGGGATTAGGTGGTGTGCTTATGCAAGATGGTAAAGTAGTGGCTTATGCATCAAGACAGTTGAGAATTCATGAACGGAACTATCCTACGCATGATCTTGAGTTGGCCGCAGTGGTATTTGTGCTGAAGATTTGGAGACACTATTTATATGGTTCAAGATTTGAGGTGTTTAGTGATCATAAAAGTTTGAAGTATCTATTTGATCAGAAGGAGCTAAATATGAGGCAGCGAAGATGGCTTGAACTGTTGAAGGATTATGATTTTGGACTGAATTATCATCCAGGTAAAGCTAACGTTGTTGCTGATGCTTTGAGCAGGAAAACCTTGCATATGTCTGCTATGATGGTTAAAGAGTTTGAGTTGCTTGAACAATTCAGAGATATGAGTTTGGTTTGTGAATTGGCACCTCAGAGTGTGAAGTTGGGTATGTTGAAGATTAACAATGAATTTTTGAGTAATATCAGAGAAGCTCAGAAAGTAGATGTGAAGTTGGTGGATTTGATGAATGAGGCTGAGGGTAGTGATTTCAAAATTGATGATCAAGGAGTGTTGAGGTTTAGAGGCAGAATTTGTATACCTGATAACGATGAGATGAAGAAGATGATTCTTGAGGAAAGTCACAGAAGTAACTTGAGTATTCATCCGGGAGCTACAAAAATGTATCATGATTTGAAGAAGCTGTTTTGGTGGTCTGGTTTGAAGCGAGATGTGGCTCAATTTGTGTATTCATGTTTGACTTGTCAGAAGTCGAAGGTTGAGCATCAGAAACCTGCTGGGTTGTTGACACCGTTGGATGTGCCAGAGTGGAAGTGGGATAGTATATCCATGGATTTTGTGACGAGTTTGCCGAATACTCAGAGAGGACATGATTCAATTTGGGTGATTGTGGATAGGTTGACGAAGTCTGCGCATTTCCTTCCGATAAATATTAGTTATCCTGTGTCGCAGTTGGCAGAGATTTACATTCGAGAGATTGTGAAGTTGCATGGTGTTCCGTCGAGTATTGTGTCAGACAGAGATCCAAGATTTACTTCTAGATTTTGGAAGAGTTTGCAGGAAGCATTGGGTTCTAAATTGAGGTTGAGCTCGGCTTATCATCCGCAAACAGATGGTCAGTCGGAAAGGACGATTCAATCACTCGAAGTTTGTTGAGAATATGTGTTCTTGAGCAGGGTGGAGCTTGGGATAGTCATCTACCGTTGATAGAGTTCACTTATAACAACAGTTACCATTCTAGCATTGGAATGGCACCTTTTGAGGCATTGTATGGTAGGAGGTGCAGAACTCCTTTGTGTTGGTTCGAGGCTGGTGAGAGTGCAATTGTGGGACCAGAAATTATTCAGCAAACTACTGAGAAGGTCAAATTGATACAAGAGAAGATGAAAGCATCGCAGAGTCGGCAGAAAAGTTATCATGATAAGCGAAGAAAAGACCTTGAGTTCCAAGAAGGTGATCATGTGTTTTTGAGAGTCACTCCGATGACTGGTGTTGGACGTGCATTGAAATCGAAGAAGCTGACTCCGAAGTTCATTGGTCCTTATCAGATATCAGAAAGGATAGGAACAGTTGCTTATAGAGTGGGATTACCACCGCATCTTTCAAATTTGCATGATGTGTTTCACGTGTCGCAACTTCGGAAGTATGTTGCAGATCCCTCTCATGTGATTCCGAGAGATGATGTGCAGGTTAGAGACAATCTTACGGTGGAGACATTACCACTGAGGATTGAAGGCCGTGAGATGAAGAAGTTGAGGGGCAAAGAGATTCCTCTCGTGAAAGTTGTTTGGGGAGGACCAACTGGTGAAAGCTTGACGTGGGAGCTGGAAAGCAAGATGTTGGAGTCTTATCCAGAGTTATTTGCATGAGGTACATTTTCGAGGACGAAAATTTTATAAGTTGGGGAGAGTTGTAACGCCTAGAATTTAATTTTATTATTTTATTGAATTATAATGAATTAATATAATTTAATAGATTAAATAGAATTAAAATGGCATTAAGGGCATAATGGGAAATTAAGAAAGAGGGAAGTGGAATAGAAAAAGAGGTATACGCGTGAAGAGGTTTCATTTTTGTTGTGTTTTCACGTGAAACAGAGAAGAGAAAAGAGGAGAAGCAGAGCCAAGGAAGAAGGTGAAGAACTTGAGAAGAGGAAAAGCTGAAGGGGGCGATTTCTTCATAACAAGGTAAGGGTGGGACTAGCTTCTATAAATCTAAGTTTCATAATCCCTAAATTTTGATTTAACATGTTGATGTTGGTGAATTTGGGAATTAGGGTTGTTTGATTATGATAAACTAATGATGGAATGTTAAATTGATGATTTCTATGTTGAGATGTTGATTTTGTTGTGATTCTATGGTGTTGTTACTGATTGGTGCCATGCTTATGCATAAATTGATGAAGTTTTGAATGTTCATAAACATGTGTCAGATGAATGAGAAGTTTGAATAATATAAGTTACTTTTCCTGAGTTTTCTTATCTCTGCCCCGAATTTTGAAATAAAAACTGGTATTGATCGGTACAGAATTGGTCTTAGGTGTAAACACAAGAGTTGTAGGTATGGATGTTAGTTTTCTAATGCCGTTGGTCTGACGTCAAAACGATTTATAGAACTTGAGTTATGGTCAAATTACTGCACGTAGGTCACAGTGAATTTTTATGGACTTTCTGCACAACTTTTCCGAATTTGAAACGAAAAATGGTATTGATCGGTACAGAATTGGCCTTGGGTGTAAACATGAAGGTTTTAGATAATTTTGTTAGCTTTCCAGTGGATTTGGTTTGACGTGAAAATGACTTTTAGTTTTTGAGTTATGATGAAAATACTCCAAGGAGGTCTTAGTGAAATTGTACGGTGACAGCATTCTCTGTTTCATGTTTTTGCGTCTTTCTTTAGTATAAACATGAAAGTTGTAGATAATTGAGGGACTATGTTTTATAACTTAGAGGCAAGAACTTTACACCGTACCAAATTGAACCTTAACTTAATGGCATGATAACTAATTAGATGTAAGGATAGGAAGTCTTATGTAAACATGAGTTGTTTTAAAGTGAAGTGTAAGATGCGTAAATGATGAGGTATTGTGATAATGATGTGTTGTGATAATGATGTGTGATGATAATGATGTGCTGTGATAATGCTTTGTTGTGATGATGATAATACACGATGATGATGTTAAACGATGATGATGATGATAACGATGATGATGTATATGATAATGAAGTTGTTGTTGACGTTGTATTTGTTGTAAATGTTGCATTGTCGAGTCCAGTACATATGCATTAAGTGATGGGGGTGTATGCCCGACATGTCTATTATGACATTATGAATTAAGTGATGGGGGTGTATGCCCGACATGTCTATATGACATTTACGATGGGGGTGTATGCCCGACATGTCCTATTATGACATATTTTGCGATGAATTGGTACCACATGCATGTTGCATACTTGAGTCAGTGATGTTGCATTGTTGAGTCGGTCGATGTTATTGTATTTGATGTTGCATTGAGAGGTGAGATTATGATGTGTATGTGTGATGTATGTATAAGATCTGATGGTGTTGTTTGATGATGTTTATGTGAAATGTTAAATTCATCTTTATGAATTATGTACTTATGTTTATTGAATGTGAATCTCACCCCTTCTGTTTGAATGTTGCCTCTACGTGGGTAACGTGCAGATAACCAGGAGTAATCGCTGAAGTGAGTTGATTCCTCGTGTCATTAGGAGTCGCTCTGATATGTAACGGGATGGGAAACTTTTTGATGAATTCATGTGCTATGTATTTTAATTTCAAACTGATGTTGAACCACATTTAGTGGAGTTTTAAACTACGTTGTTTTTGATGTGGCCTTGTGCCTAATGATGTTTAGATTTAATTATGAAGTTGAATTTCCGCTGCGATGGTTTTGACGTTATTGAAAAGTCTGTTTTGAAATAAATAGCAAATTATCCTATTTATAAATTGTAAACGAAGTGCGACATCCCGTCAAGGTTGAAACTCTGATTTATTTTAAATGAAATTTTCAAGTTGGGAAAACGGGGTGTTACAAACCGCATCCCTTCCCATAAGCTGAAACGCATCCTCAAGAGGCTTAGAGCACATTCCTTTATCCCTTTTAGTGATTGTAGAAAACTTTAAGGATGGAGTCACACCAGATTTCTCTGCTTCTTGAACTCTTTTTCTAACTTTTTCATAAGCTTCTCTGTCATTAACTAATGTTGGACATCGTTGAATGCCGATTTTTTTTCCTGGTGGAGCACCAGAGAAGTGATAATGAATTCTGGTATATGTGTTGTTGTAGTCATTTCTGCAGTGCTTACATGTCCAATTTTTTGTCCCTCCTGGATTTTTCCCTGTCACACCGTTGTAGATTACTTCTTGGGCTAATGGTGGCGGTGACTTAGCTGTTTGAGTTGTTGTACGTGTACAAGGTGAAGTTGTTTGAGGTGTTGTAGGTGTACAAGGTGAAGCTGTTTGAGGTGTTTGAGGTATTTGAGTGATTTCATCATCACTTACATCATGGCTATCAAAGTTATCTGATGAAAGCTGTTGCGGTTCACTTTCTGGAAGCTTTCTTTTACTGCCAAACACCATTATGGAAATGAAGGATAATGGAAAATGACAAAATCACATGAAATAGGTAATTAAATATTGATGTGGGGCTATAAAGTTATTTTGGAGAGGTAGCCTCGTGACTGTAAAATGATAATGAGACTTACATTGGCATTGCTACTTGTTAATTAATCAAGGTGATTTTACTGCAGGTGGTTATGTTAGTGACTGAAAGGTCACATACTTAATTAAAGCCAATCCTTTGGAGTTCCTTCATACTAGCTGATAAATACTTTTGGAATATCGGTAGTTTAAAAAAGAAAGAGAAAAAATTGAGAAGGAAATTATATTAAAGAAAAAAGTCGTAACAATTCAAGAAAAAAATTGAGAAGGAAATTATATTAAAGAAAAAAATATGTGACAAAAAAAAATATGTATAAGTCGTAAGAAAATATGTGACAAAAAAATATGTGACAATTAATGTATAAGTCTGTACATATTTTGGGATGGAAATACAAAAAAAAAATATGTGACAAAAAAAAGTCGTAAGAAAAAATTGAGAAGGAAATACATTTTTTGGGATGTATTTAGTCTCTACAAAAAAAAATATGTATAAGTCGTAACAACTAAATTTATAAAGAAAAAAGTTCATCACATTTAATATTACAAGTTTTCACCCACCAAAAAGAATGAACCTTTACTTTATCTAATAGTTGGTAGATGGTACTCTCCTGATTGTTGTAAAGTCGGTTGTTTCTTTCCGTCCAAATGACCCACACGGTACAAAGCCACAGGAGCTGCAAAAAAGAACGACTAGATCGCAAACCACCGGCTAAATAAACAAACTGAATAAAATGATCCTTAACATTGAGCGGATCAACCGAGGAAACACCAATCCAGCCCCGAACCAGACTCCATAAAGGGCCAAAACACGAACAATGAAGAAATAAATGTTCAGCTGATTCGTTGCCCCCACACCCAGTCACGCAAGATTGATCTTCAAAAGAAATTATACCACGAGCCAACAGATTATCTTTAGATGGCAAGCGATTTTGAACCAACCGCCAAGCCAAGATAGACACCTTCAAGGGTACCTGTTTGTGCCAAGTAAGATCCAAAACATCGTCAACCGGAATAGACTCCTGTTTAGAGAGCATCTGGTACACACCACGAACGGAATACCCCCCACCAGAGTCAAGCTTCCACCGCCACTGATCAGGAACATTAGGCTGCAAAGAAATGTCAAGCAATAAAACCCTAAGCTCTGCTAACAGCTCCTCCTCCCACGCCCACAACCGCCTACGCCACCGCCAAGCCTCCCCTGCTACCCCCCACCCTAGGTCACACATATCTTCCACCGATATCGACTTGTTAATAGCTAAGTCAAAAAGACGGCCAAACCTCTCACATAACGGAACCCCACCAAGCCACGGGTCAGTCCAAAAAAACGACATAGAACCACACCCAACAGATCTATCGACACACCCTGCAAACCACCCACCGTCCACCCCTCCAGCCCCGTCACGGATTTTGACAACCTCCCGCCACCAAGAAGAAGCACTCCGGCCCCCCACCTCCAACCTCCCATTCACCTCACCATACCTAGCTACCAACACCCTGTACCACAAACCCCCTCTATCCACCAAAAGCCTCCAACACCACTTACCTAACAAAGCAGTATTAAACTCCCTCATCCGCCTCACCCCCAAACCGCCATCCTCCTTACTTTTACAAATATTACACCAAGCAATCCAAGATAATTTCCTAGGTCCCTCACTCCCCCCCAAAAAAAAATTTAACAATAAAGATTCAATAGAAGAGATAATACCTGATGGAGCTTTGAAGAAGGAAAGAGCATAGACAGGCAGAGAGGACAAGACAGACTTGAGGAGTACCAAGCGACCGCCAAAAGAAAGGAATCTACTACGCCACCCAGACAAACGATCACGGATACGAGTCAACACAGGCTCCCAAAACAACAAACGACGTGGATCACCGCCTATAGGCAAGCCCAAATACACAAAAGGAATTTTACCAACGCGACAATTTAAAGCCATAGCAGCGGCCTGCAGCCAAGATGCAGAGTCATTGACCCCAACCAACATACTCTTGTGAAAATTCACCTTCAGGCCCGACATCAATTCAAAAAGAACCAGAACCGCCCGAAGGGCTCGCACATTCGCCCAACTCTTAACCCCCAAAAGAAGGGTATCATCAGCAAATTGAAGATGAGAGACTAAAGTAGGATTACCTGAACCAATAGTGTACCCCGTGAATATGCTAGAATCAACCATAGCTTTCATAAGAACATTCAACCCCTCAGCCGCCAGCAGAAAAAGAAACGGAGACAACGGATCACCCTGACGTAAACCCCGTTCAAGAGGAAATTCCTCCGTAGGACTACCATTAACTAACACAGACGCCGTAGCAGTACAAACACAAGCTTTCATCCACTTCCTCCATAACACAGGAAAAGACATTTTTTCCATTACCATGTCTAGGTAACCCCAATCGACAGAATCATAGGCCTTTTCAAAATCAACTTTAAATAGCAACAGTTCTTTGTTACACCTGCGGGCTTCATCCACCACCTCATTAGCTATCAGGATACCATCAAGAATCTGTCTATCCTTAACAAACGCTGACTGAGCCTCAGAGACAACACTGCCAATAACCAATCTCAATCTATTTGACAAAATTTTAGCAAGAATCTTGTATAAGCACCCCACAAGAGAGATAGGCCGAAAATCATTCAACCGATGAGGATTGTCCACCTTTGGGATAAGAGCAATGAAAGTATTGTTGATACCTTTTGTTAATCTGCCATTCCGATGAAACTCTGAAATAAAACGCATAATGTCATCCTTCAAATCCCCCCAAAAATCCTTGATGAAACCAAAATTAATACCATCAGGCCCGGGGCTTTTGAAACTGTCACAATCCCACACCGCCTGCTTAACTTCCTCCATGGAAAAAGGTTTAATCAAAACACCCCCATCGGTAACAGACAACCTTCGAAACTGAAGATTCCCCAACCCCGGCCTCTCCACACGTTGCGCCCGAAAATGAGACTGAAAGTGAGAGAACACAGCCTGACGAATAGGTTGAACACCCTCAACTACCACCCCCTCTACCAAAAGTGTTGAAATCGCATTCCTACGACGTTTTGCTGCCAAGACTGTATGAAAATATTTGGTATTAGCATCCCCCTCTCTGAGCCACTTTGATCGAGACTGCTGCCAGCATATACTAGTATTCATCCGCGACAAAGAATAAATGTCCACCCCAATATTATGATACTCCACCAACTCGGATTCGGACAAGACGTCATCTTCTCCTTTACTTTCGAGAGCTGAACGACGAAGTTTAAGATCATCAATCTTCCCAGATAAATTCCGAGTGTGAGTTGCATGCCACTCCTTTAGAGCCCCTCTAATTAATTTAAATTTCTCTTTCAAGACATAGCCACCCCAACCATCGACCTGAAAAGATTTCCATTTAGTAGAGACAAACTGACTATACCCAGGCAAGTCCCGCCAACACTTCAGCATACGACACGGTCGAGGGCCCCAATTTTCCTCGTCCACAGACAACAGAAGAGGACAATGATCAGACAGACCGCGCAAAGAAGCCACCTGCACACAATTCGGCCATACCAGACACCAATCTTCCGAAAAAAGAAACCTGTCCAACCGACTCATAGAAAGACCATCCCCTTTATACCAAGTATAGTTACGGCCACACAGAGGTAAATCCACCAAAGCATTGGATTCAATAAACTGGTTAAACGGACCATGATCCATCGAGTGGGAATAAGATCTGGCCGACCGCCTCTCCTCAGGACGCCTAACCGCATTGAAATCCCCGCAGACACACACCTTCTCCCCCACCACAGACTGCAGCCTAACAGACAAGGAATCCCACAATAATTGCTTCGGACCCGGCTCGCAAGGGGCATAAACATTGAATAAGTAAAAAAGCTCGTTCGATTGAATAAACCTACCATGTATCATTAATACATGATCAAAACTCACAGAAGTCCACACCTCCACCTCCGAAGAATCCCATAAAGTCAATAAGCCCCCAGATGCCCCCACAGAGGGTCGAAAGGAGAACTCATAGGGCGCAGAACCCCACAAAGAGTCACATAAAAAATTGTCACAAGCCAGCAACTTAGTTTCCTGCAAACACAAAATGAAAGGACACTTCTCACCCACCAACTTCCGAATCTCCTTCCTCTTCTCCAACCCTCCCAACCCCCGTACATTCCAAGAAATAATCCGCATCCCCCACCCGCACACCCTAACCCAACGGCCTCAGCGCCCTAACTGCTCCCACCAACAGCCCCCGGTCCCATCCCCTCCTTCCCAACCGGCAACAACCTCTTCCCTCTCCCCGTCCCTGAAAGCACACTGAACATATTCGACTTGTCTCCCGAAAATTGAACACCGATAGATGTACCTATGCCCCGAATATCCTCCTCCGCCACCCTCTCATTACCATGCATGATAACCCAATTATTCCAGTCATTATTGACAGAAACTGAAGAAGAAGAATCAGTTGTTGCACCTTGAGAGTCCAAAATCGCTGATGAGTTAACTAAAGTTTTAGCACGCCTCTCTCGCACTTTCTGACTTAAAATTTTCAACACCTCCTTGCGATCCTTGCTTGGTAATCTGGCGACTTTCTTGAGAGACAAGATGGAATGTTTCAAAAACCCGCCCGGGTGTCTTCTTCTTTTAGCATCACCGGAGTCAGATAAAACTTTAACTTCTGACTGCAACTTTTTCTTGTACTTCTTCTTAGATGAAAAAATCAGCCCCGCGTTTCCATGATTATGATCATTCAGCCATTCCATACTCCACGGCCCAGATACAACAGAACGGGCCTTGATAGGGGGGCAAGACAGAGTACGCTTACATCTCGTCTGTTTGGGAACAGAAGGATTAGAAGGTGCAGAACCAGAACCAGAATCGCCACATAAATTAGCCGAGGGATCCGAACCAAGAATAGCAGGAGGCACATGAGAGGCAGTGCCCTCCCCATCCTTACATGCTGCCTGTTCCTCACGAACACAAGGTTTAGAGATAACATCCGGCCGAGACACTGGAAGCCTATCCTCCTCCTCCAACTCATCGACGAACTCTTTTACCAAGTCATCACCAATATTATTAAGATCCGGATCAGCAGGAGTCTCAAACAAGTCAGCCTGAGATACCTCGGAAACACTATCTGCTTCAAACAAGCAAGCATCCTCTCCGATATTGAAGCCCCACTCTTCCATTATCTTCACCTCAACCAATAAACCGTCAATCAAAAGGTTATCAACAACATTGACAACATCCAAAGAAGCGGTAGCTATCAGCACACGTGCGTAATCAAATCGTTCCTTATCCAGTGTACAACTATCCAATCTCAAGAAGCGACCGCAGTTCATGGTGCAAAGCTTAAAAAATTTCTCATTCCACGCATGGAGTGGAACACCGTAAATACGCAACCAAGCTCCCCGCTGAAAGGTCACCACTTGTTTGTCCCACACAATCTAATATATTGATATATTTTGGTACTCAATTTGAGATATTTTTGAATTAAATCTAATATACTATTTTTATATTGAATATGTTAGAAAGTGATTTCTTAGTCCCCAAGTTTTGCTAAAATATTTTTATGCACAATCTAATATATTTTGGTTTGTGATATGAAATATATTTTAATACTCAATAATATATTTTTATACTGAATATGATATATTTTGGTACTCAATTTGAGATATTTTTGAATTAAATCTAATATACTATTTTTATATTGAATATGATATATTTTGGTACTCAATTTGAGATATTTTTGAATTAAATCTAATATACTATTTTTATATTGAATATGATATATATGATATATTTTGGTACTCAATTTGAGATATTTTTGTACTAAATCTAATATATTTTTGTACTTAATAATATATTTTAAAATTGAAGAGTAAACCCGTTAAATAGTTATGAGAGAAACCTAGCTCAGTTAAAAGGTTATAAATAGAGGAGAGCATTAGAGAATTAGGGTTACAACAAACAAGAAAAGATTAGAGATCAAAGGAAAACTAGGGTTGTGGAGAGAAGAAGCAAGGAGACAAGTGAGAAGAACCTGGATAGAGATTTTACCGTAGGAATATCAAATTCTGCAAACCAAAGGTAAGGGGGAGTCTCTATTCATCATTATATATAAGTTATTAACATATCCTTTTTATTATTATTATTATTTTTCTTTCGATTACCACATAACAGTTCCAGCTTTTACATTTAAGACCAATTTCTTGGTGCAAGCTTTTATATATATTTTTTATTTTGATTTGTCATTTTTATTGTTGTCCATCTTTTGTTTTTGCTGTTTTTTAAGGTAGTTTGATAACATAATATTGAATATAATTATAAAAGTAATAATATAGCAAATTTGATAATTATATATGAAGCTCTACAAAACCCGTGCATCGCTCGGGTTAGAGTCTAGTTGTAATTTATTATTATCAATATTAATATTAATTGCATTGCCACCAAAAAAATCTTTACAGTCGATATTTGTTTGTTATGGATAATTAACTTCACTTGTGGTGGTTTTTTTTTTTCATGATAATATACATTCCGATTAATAATACAATTATTTGCATTGCCACTAAAAAGTTTTGTTTTTGAAAAAAAAAACAATCCATTTATTTTTTGTTAATTAAACATTTTTTATTAGTAACGTATCGATTAATATATTTGAACGTACCACGAACCCAAACCGCGCACCGACTCTGTATACCCGCGTACTGAATTCTTTGAAAGTCGCGAACTGCTTACCCGAATTCATACCACGTACCGAAGTGAATTCCGAACCGTGTAACTATGCATGAACCCCTCTAAACTTGTGAATGTAGTTTGACTTCCAGCACTTAAGATATCCTGATAGATAATATGCATAAATTTTATAATGGCTAGAACCAAAAGTTTCTACATGGAACATGCTTTAAGGGATTCTTAGACAACAATCCAAGAATTTAATTAAGACCAATAAAATGAAAAATAATCTTATCTGTAACATATTTTATTGGTTTAAAAATGTTTTTTTTTTTGTCAAGTAGAGAAATTCACCTTAAAAGTGAATAAGTGAGGTGTCCGAGGTTCGAACCCTGCCCTTGCATCTAATATGCATTATCCCTTACCAAGTGAGCTAAACATGTTTTCTATTACAACAAATATATAATTTTTATTTTAGTTCCGGTAAAAATATTCTTTTGTTGTTTTAGTCCTTGCAAAGATATAACTTTTTATTTTTGATCATTCTTGTTTTATCTTGTTCTGTTCAAAATTAATTCATATTAGAATTATTCTCAGTAGTATGAAGAATATTTGGTTTTAATCATTTCAATTAAAGAATAAAATGAATATTACATGAACCAATTTTGATATGAACAGAAGCTAAAGAAAACATCAAAAATAAAAAGTGGAATATGCAAGGATTAAAATAATAAAATATTTAAATATCTCAAATTGAGTACCAAAATATATCAATATATTAGATTGTGCATAAAAATATTTTAGATTTTTTTTCATAAATTTCTTTCAAAAGAAAAGTTAGGGAGAAATGTGTCATTTTGGGTGTTAGGGTTGCATTAGGGTTAGGGATTCATGTAATCAGACTACTTAACATTTATATGTAAGTGATGTTCATTTCCTATACAACTGAAATGGTAGGGTAGCTAACCCAAACACCACATGTCATCCAAACTTTTCCTATACTCGTTCTTTTCCCGAAACTTTTCAGTGACACTAAGTTAATCGGCTTGGACTCGGGTCAGGGGTAAGAAAATGGCCTTTTAAAGCCCAAATCACCCTTCATCTTCAACCTATCAATAAGTGATTGCAGAAAGGGCTACAGAACTGGAAATTTTCATGGCTTCTTGCAGAAACAGGCACAACAAAACATCTAGCTGAAACAGAAAATCACGTCCGAGAGGTTAGATCAACAGATCGTAATCCCAGTCGTCCATCTACTTTCATTAATGTTCCCAGTGTTTCTGGACTTGAATCCGACGGTGGAGGTGAAATCTCTTCCCTACTCAGCTCCGTACTCTGGTTTTGATTCTCTGTTTCAACATTCTTCTTGTTCTTCATCTTCTTCTTCCCTTATAACTCTTCTCCGTCTCCGTTTCTCCTCCGTCTGCGTCGACGCGTCGGCGGCGATGTTTTCACCCAACGGCTCGGACTTATAAACTCGATACTCGTTTAAGTCAATGGAGCTCCATGACTGGTTGCGCCGCCGGGTAATCACCACCGGAGAATCAGATTCTTCCTCCGACGGTGTACGAGTGACGGTGGTTTCGTGATCGAGAATCTCAGTCGTTAGAATGCAGTTCTTAGCCATGGTTCGTTGGTTCGCAGTTTTCGCCGAATTCAGGGGAGAATTCTCGTGAACCAATTCGTGAAAGAACCCGAAACCGGTTCGCGCGAACCAATTCGCGGTTCCCTAAGGGGGTGCACGAATTCTGTGACTATGGTTCTGCTTTCAAGGTTTTATTTCAATCTTGCCTCTTCCATTATATAGTTACAATAAATGTAATAAGCATTCCAACGATAGTGACTATAAATTGCAATAAATTTTGGACAACTAACTCGGAAGACAATAGCTAAATATGCAGAAGCATGCTTTCTATGCATAAGTGTTTGTTATATGGATGAAACTATCTCTACCGAATGTTTACACAATTCCTCCCCTATAAAAAATGGTTACGCAATTTCTTTTAGGGCCCGTTTGATGCACATGATAAGAGGAGACAAGATATGATCTAAATCTGTTTTTTGGTGCACTAATAGGATATGATAAATAAAACATATTACTAATCTTATCCTATCACTCCTTTGTTATTTTTATCCTTAGTTTTTAGTGGGTTAGAATTATCCTATCATGATTAACACTAAAATGCTTATTTTGTCCGCTCTCAATTCATCGCTCAGGTTCTCTATGCTCTCCATCCATCGACCTCTACCTCTTCCTCCATAACTCTTCAACTTCATCTCTTCAATTTGTTACAGATCTGACCCGAATTCCACCCTACAATCAGTTTTTCTTCAATCTGCTTAATTGTTTGTTTGTTTCTTTCTTGATTTTCTATTTTATATTCAAGTCAAATTTGAAAAGAGATGAACCAGAGAGTTTTGAAATTTCGTATTATTTTCAACAGTGACAACAATTAGTTTGGTTAAGAGCTTGAATTGTAATTGTAAATTTTTTATAGGTTGTTGTTAGTGTATGATTTTTTTTACAGGTTGAAGTTACACAAACAGGTTTTGCTAGAACTTTGTAATTGAAGAAGGAAGAAGACAATAAATAATTTTTTTAATTGAACTTTAAAAATGAAGATTATGACACCCCTAAAAAAAGAAGACGACGACTGACAATAATATCTTTGTATCTAATTAATAATGGCTTAATTATATTTAATCATAATTAATTACAAGGTTAATTATGTAATTTAATTGTGATATATATATGATATTATGTTTGTTATCATGTGTGCAACAAACATGTGATAGGATAAATGATTATCATGTCAATATCCTTTCTTATCCTTATTCAGTTTCATATCTCAATCATATCATGTGCACCAAACGGACTCTTCCTGTTTGATTTTGTTCTTCATAACAAGGATTTGTTTTCCATAAATGTTGTTTTTCTTTCTGATTATTGACTTGAGGCCTGTCACTTTTCTCTCTTTTATTGAGTAACCCAATTAATTATTTATTTGTATGTCTCTTGAAGTTTTAACCCTCAGACTATAGGTTGGAGCATCAAAGAACATGTCATTCATAGCACACAAAATTTCGGTTCCTTATTGCTAGATGAATTCCAATTTTGTTTATTTACTATTTTTATTATTTATATAAATGAATTATTAAGTTATATTTCTATTTATTTTTCTTTTTGCTATCAAAGCAAGCAAATAATCAGTTTAATTAAAATGACATTGAACTGCACCCCCCACTTTTCATTCCACTTCCCATAAATTGTCATTTTTGTCATTCAGTTACGCGTATCATTTTTGGTTCTTAAATATTGGTTTTTAACAATTATTTTGATGAATTGAACTTTGGTTGCACGGGTTGAATGACTTGTATTTAAATATATAATTCGAATGGACTAGAAGATCCGTCATGATTATTTTAGATTATTTTCCTTCTCTCCAAATTTTATGAATTGATCATTTTTTTCTCTTTTTCTTCTATTGATTCTTTCTATGCATGTAGAATTGTTCACAATAATAGTGATCATAGTTAAATATGTTATTGAATTTCAAATGCATATGAATTACACACTACAAGAAAACATGATTTTAGCCTCAAAATTTAGCGTCAGCCATCGACACCGACGCTAATAGCGTCCACTTAGAGTCGGACTAACGCACTCTACAACAATTTCTAATTTCCCTTTATTTTTTAAAAATGTAGAGTCGGCCCAGCCGAGGCTAAATGTTAGGGGACCCACATATGACTTTTTAGAGCATATTTAGAGTCGGTCTGTCTGACTCTATTATTTTTATTGATAAAAATTTAATTTTATAAAATTACTATTGCCTCTTTTTTCTCAAGTAGGACCCACATATAATTTTTAGATCAGATATAGAGTCGGCTTAGCCGACTCTACTGTTTTTATACCTTTTTTTTTCAAGTACGCTTCACAATATATTTTTTGGCCAAATATGTTTCATTTCATTTTACGCGGGGTTATACCCCCCTTAAACTTTTTCATTTCATTTTACTTTTCATTTTCCCAAATAAAAAAGAAAGAACCCAGTCAATTTCTCTTCTCCTTCCACCCCATCAATTTCTCTTCTCCTTCCACCACTGTATCAAACCTCTAACCCAAATCCAATCCCAATCCAACCCTTGCCTACCCTTTTCCCCAAATCGCAAATCCCTCAAATACCAAAACCAATTCATTTTTGTTTCTATGAAAACCCCCAAATCCGAGTCTTTCAAATCCCATTACTTCAACCCATAAGTCACATTCACATGTTGAATCTCAGTCACTCAAATCTCTCCTTCCATCTCTGCAACGATTGTCGCTGTTATCGCCACCGAGAAGCACCATATCTGCGAGGTCGATGAGAATCTCATATATGGTTAGTTTAGACTTTCTGTTTTTCATTCCTTCAAAATGTGAATCTTCCAAACTTTGATTCTTTTTCTTGTTCTGTTTGTGTCATACATAACTGCAGGGATTGTGAAAAACAAGTGCATCTTGGTAAGTTTAAAGATAATTTAGAATAATTATTGTATTCTTTTGGTTAAATATGTTTTCTTCTTTTGTGTTTGGATGGTAGAGACAACTGATTTTTTTTTGGGGTCCCTGGATAGTTTTATTTTGTCTGGATATATTTGTATAGGTGGATTTAACAAGGTACATGTAGCTGCTCGATGAGTGTAAAAATATACATAATATTTTTATTAAGTTGAAGTGAATCAAATATGAAATTTCATTTTGGGGGAATTTGAGGTTTATTAATTACTAGATTGCAGTTGCAAGAATTGAATAAATTGTTTAGCTAAGTTGAGTATTAATTGTGGTTGTACATGGTTGATCTTTAATTTGATATAAAATTAGTAGTGTTGAATTGTTGTGGTTAACTAATGCTTATGGAGATAAAGTGTGATTTGTTATCTCATGGCTAAAAGATAGCAAGATGGGAAAAGAAACTAATTGCAATGCAGTCGACAAAATATCATCTCTTCCATGATGAAACATTGCCCTCTTTCTTTAGAAGATTAGCTTGGTCTCCAGATGATTCATTTCTACTTGTGCCTGCAGGTATTCACCTAACCAGAAGTTAATCTTGATCAAATTAATCTTACTTTTTTTGCACTAGTTTTGTAGATAAGCTATTGCAATTTGATAGAACCTGGAAAATTCAGGCAAACAACCGTGTATTATTCATTGCAAATGGATGAGCTTAAAGCTCTTAAAATGGTGGTAAATAGAAAGAAACTGATAAGCCCGGGTTATTAGAACTCCTAACTAGAGAGTACTTCTCCTAACTGAATGCTAACAACTTTTCTGAATGCTTTACTCACTCCCTTATCCTCTGTTTTATAACAGAAAATCTCCTCCTAACAGAATATTGTCACAGTCACCACATCAATTGGGCCAAAGCCTAAATTCAGTATCCTATCATAATTGCATAGAGGTTATTTTACAATCAAGTTAGTTCTTGAATCTTTCATAGTCGATTATGTTTCATTCACAGGAAAGTGGATGAAGTGGTCAAATCAAAAACTGAATTCCAAAATTTATGTATTGTTAGTTGCATACTGATGTCCAGACAACTTTTAATTTACCCCTTTGTTGTTTAGTGAATTGCGGTATAGTTTAGATGCAACTTATAGGCTGAACCGTTGAATGATATATCCTATTTTCTTCCTTTAAGGATGGATTCCTGCTTAGCTTTGCTACATGGTCTGCTTCTAATTGAAAAATTCACGTCTTTACCCATTTCAGGTTCTTACAAAATCGGTACAGCGTCTGAATCTGTAAATGCAGCTTACATATTTTCTAGAAAAGATCTTTCTCGGTATGTTTATCAGCTTAGATATTATACAATCCCAAAAGCATACTTTTTATCATTTAGTATCTAGAATGAGTCATTATGTTCAATTATTCATGTTAAGCTTATGAATTAAGTTACCAAAACATGTTAGTGACATGAGCTACTTTATTATTTAACCTTGATATGCAGGCCTGCTATACAGCTTCCTTGTGCAAGCAAAGCTATTGTAGCTGTCCGATTCTGTCCTGTATTTTTTAAGCTTAAGGGAACAAATTCAGGTACTTGTATTTATGAACAGTAACTATGTTTAACTAGTTCTAGGTGGTACTGTTACAATCAAATTGCTTGAGTGGGATGTGGTCCAACTTAAATCTGAGACCTTTTGCCCAATGTTATAAAAACCATCATGGGCCAGTTTGACTGGGAGCTGGACGCATAACTGGTCCGTTCAATTCATTAAAACAGGCATGCTGATGAACTGGTTCACATGTCACAAAGCCGACTAAGAATTTTTAGACCTCTTATTAGTAAAGATTGTGAGAGGCAGCCTAGAAGTTCAAAGTGAACGGTCTGAACCAGTTATACAGTTTCATGTTGTTGGATATTTGGTTGTTGGCTTCATGTTTGCTAAAATCAAATATACAAGCTGTTGTGCGTCTTCAGAAGCAGTACGTCTTCAAAAGCTGAAATCTCAATATGTGCGTCTTCAGAAGCTGGGTCTTCAGAAGCTGAAAAGTACTTCAGACGCTGAACCTTCAGAAGCTGATGTTCAGACGGTGAACAGTACTTCAGACGCTGAACCTTCAGAAGCTGATGTTCAGACGCTGAATATTACTTCAGACGCTGACCTTCAGAAGCAACCTTCAGAAGCTGAAATGTTCAGACGCAGACTTCAGAAGTACCTTCAGAAGCTGGTTTTCTGCGTTCTGTTTTCACGCCTTGGGTGTTTATTTTCTCGTGTGATCTGTTGAAGATTTGTCTTAAGAATTCTCTTGGATTTGTTTCTAGAAGGAAGATTATTTTGCGTGAAGATATTTGTTGAAGATTGGTTTCTTTTATTTGTGAATATATTTTCAAAGTAATCTTTGGAAAATATATTTCTAAAGAATAATTGCTTCTATTTGCTTCTAAAGAATTCTGGAAATATATCTTTGAAGATTATTTGGTTCAAGATTATGTTGTTCTTGAAGCTATAAATAGAGGACGTTGTTGTTGAAGAAACTCATTCAAAACAGAAGTCATATAGAGAGAGTCATACTTAGGTTTTGAGTCTGTGAGCTTTGTGCTTTGTTTCTGTACACCACTCGATTGTTTAGAGTTGGTTTTGTTTATTGAGTTGTAAACTGTCGTTCACTTGAAGCTTTTAAGCAAGAGTGATTGTTGGGTGTTTTTGAAGTGTGTCTTCATCTTTGTCTGTTTAGAGTTTAAGATCACTGGGGCAGTGATTGCTTGAGTAGGAAGTAAGAGGGGTCTTATATCTAAGAGTTCCTAGGTAGAAATACCACGAATAGTGATTAAGTGAGAAGGCTGTGAAATAGGGGCTGTTCACATAGGACTTCGAATTGATACTATTATAGTGGATTTCCTTCCTGGCTTGGTAGCCTTCAGACGTAGGTGTGTTTGTCACCGAACTGGGTTAACAAATAACATTTGTTTTTACTTTCTGTCAGTTTTTATTTCTGCTTCTGAACTACTGTTTTGCGCACTTTGTTCTACTCTGTTTTACGGTTCAGAATCAGGTCCTGCCAGGAATTTCAATTGGCATCAGAGCAGACACCCTGCCTGTTTTAGGGTGAGCTCCAAGGAAGTTTTTTCTGGCATAATGGAGAAAGAAAGAGGATTTGTGAACAGACCACCTCTGTTGGATGGTTCCAACTATGAATATTGGAAATCACGCATAAGTGCTTTCCTTAAATCCATAGATAGTAAGACCTGGAAAGCAGTTCTGAAAGGTTCGGAACATCCTGTTGTGCTTGACAAAGATGGAAAGAAGACAACTGAGTTGAAACCAGAGGAAGAGTGGTCCAAGGATGAAGATGAATTAGCTCTTGGAAACTCCAAAGCCTTGAATGCTCTATTCAATGGAGTGGACAAGAACATGTTCAGACTGATCAAGCAGTGCACTGTACCTAAGGATGCCTGGGAGATTCTCAAGACTACTCATGAAGGCACATCCAAGGTAAAACTGTCCAGACTTCAACTTCTCACCACCAAATTTGAAAATCTCAAAATGTTGGAGGATGAGAACATACAAGATTTTTACATGAATGTTCTAGACATGGCTAACTCATTTGATTCACTTGGAGAAAGAGTGTCTGATGAGAAACTTGTGAGAAAATTTCTCAGATCTCTACCTAAGAGATTTGATATGAAAGTGACTGCCATTGAGGAAGCACAAGACATCTCCAGTATGAAGGTTGAGGAATTGATAGGATCCTTACAGAATTTTGACATAGCCTTCAACAACAGAACTGACAAAAAGGGAAAAGGTGTTGCTTTTGATGAAAGCATATCAGAGGATCTTGTGATGCTTGGTAGACAGCTTAACAAGATTCTGAAGCAGAAGACAAGAACTGATGAGAAAAGCAATCTAACAAAAGGAGTTCAGTGTCATGAGTGTGAAGATTATGGCCACATTAGGACAGAATGTGCAACATACCTCAAGAAACAGAAAAGGAGTTTGGCAGTTTCTTGGTATGATGATGACTCAGAAGGAGAAGTAGGGAATGAATCAGCCAAGCATGTTCTTGCTTTAACTGGTAGATGCATGTCTGGTGATATAGTTAAGGATTCAGAAGCACCATCAGTTTCTGAAATACCATCAGGTTCTGAAACATCATCTGATAATAAATCAAGTGATGAAGAACAATCTTATGAAGAACCTGCTGATTCTTGCAAGAAGCTGCATGCTAAATTTGAAGAAGTGTGCAAGCAGCTGGAAGAACAGAAGAGGACTATCACTCAACTGCATGCTGAAAGAATTGACCATATAGCACAAATTTCTGATCTCAAAGATGAGGTAACTCAGCTCAACTCTCAACTTGAACATGTGAAGAAACAAGTAAGAATGTTGAACACTGGTACTAATGTGCTAGAAGAGATATTGGAGAGTCAGAACCAATGGAAACCAAATGGTATAGGATTTGATGATATGACCTTGAACAACAAACAGCAAAATCCAGCTAAAAGGTTCATTGCAGCTGTTGGGACATATGATCCAATCATGGGCAAACCTAAGTTGGAACTGAAGGTGAAAAAAACACACACAAGAAGGGGGGGTTGAATTGTGTGAGTCAAAAACTAGGTTTCTTTTCTTCTCAAAAACTTAACACTGGTTCAGAACCAGGTTCTAAACTATTATCAAGAATATTTGCAGCGGATTAATAAGTGAATAGAGAAGGGAAGAGGAGACACACAAAGTTTTATACTGGTTCCTTCTCAATGTGAGAAGTAGTCCAGTCCCCTTGTTTTCCAACAAGAGATTTCCACTATAATCAGCTGATTACAAATGCTCAACCACTAAGGAAGAGACTTACAGTTGCTCAACCACCAAGGAAGAGGCTTCCAATTGCTCAACCACAAAGGAAGATGCTTCTAATGCTCAAGACACTAAGTCAAGAGACTTCCCAATGCTCAAGACACTAAGTCAAGAGACTTCTGACTCAGACCACAAAGGAATGAGGTTACAAATGCTCAGTATACAGACTGAGACTTAGGGGCCAAACTGGTTTACAAATAAATGAGTTTGGGTTGAACACTTGATAAAATATCAGAGGTGTTCTCTTAATACAACACAAGTTAAGACTCTTAACCTTAAGAAATTCTAAGTTACAAAGACTAAAGAATTTCTACGAGATTTTGAACTTGACAGCAAAACAGAGCACAGGTTCAGCAATTTGATTTCAAGAGTCTTAGCAAATTTCTTCTTCAAATCTTCTTCCTTTTATAGAGGAAATTAGAGCTGTTAAAGATTTGCATAATTTGAGGAAAGAGCCGTTGCAAGTTGAGCTAGGATAGACTGAAAATGTGTACTTAGCTTTTTGCAGAAAACAGAGCAGCAGCCATTTTTGAACTTGCCTACCTTAAAAGCTGGGGAATGTTTGAGTCAGGGAGACAACTGTTCCATTGGGTTGCTCTGACACATCCAGGCATTAAATGCGCACAGTACCAGTTTCTTTCCATGCCACATCAGCCTTCAGAAGCTTCTGCGTGAACAGTACATCAGAAGCACACCTTCAGAAGCAGACTTCAGAAGCTGGTCTTCAGACGTTGACTTTGTGTTGACTTCTTCAGACGCACCTTCCATCAGAAGCTGCCTTCAGAAGCAGTCTTCAGACTCTCCTTCAGAAGCACTCTTCAGACCCAGTTTTCTTCCACTCTTTGCAACATTGCTTCTTAGCTTTCCTTTCTTGCTCTAAGCTTGTTCTTTCATAACCATTCTTAATTTCCAATCAATAAACACGTGGTTCTGAAATCACTTGAACAAAGCATTAGCAAATAACCAATTTTCTATTTAACACTTTTGTTATCATCAAAACCATAAAGAGAGATATGTTTACACATAATGTTTCAACAATCTCCCCCTTAATTTATAAGAGAGTTGTTTAACACATTTTGTTCCAACAGGAACATCAGAACTAACCTCAGGGATCTAAGAGCAAGAGGGCATCTCATCCTTGGGTATGTCATCACTGTGGTAAAAAGGGGCACATAAAGCCTTTATGTTTCAAGCTGCATGGATACCCCAAACACTTTCAACAAAGAAAATCTGAACCTGTTGTAGTCAATGTCAAGAAGGTATGGAGACCAAAATGTGAAAGTGTTGACAAGAGGCTGGAAAATAGGAAAGGAAAGGTTGTTGCTGCTACCAGTAGGCCTACTCATGTTGATAAGAAGAGTGTTGTTGTTGGACCATCTAAAGTCTGGAGCAAGGTAGTGGTCCCTCTCTCAAAGAAGAAGGCACTAAAAGGAAATGAAGTGGATCCTAGTGAGTGTGAGGATGATGTTGAGCAAGACATCATGCCTTATGTTCAGAAGAGGATTGCTGAACTTCAGAAGCAGATTGCTGGGAAGAAGATTCCTCTGAATGTGCCTGAAGCACACATTGACTAAGCAGCATCTGATTCTGTGTCTGATGATGAACCATCTTCTGATGCTGAGTCTGAAGACTGTAAGTTATGTTCTGGGTTTCATTTTGTGATGCAGTTATGTTCTTTTGTTTTGATATTTTGTGTGGGTACCATGTTTGTGTGATTCTGATCCTGTGATGGTTTTAATGATGGTACTGTCTCTGTTCTGATGTGGGTTCTGTGTGTGTGGTGCTGTGATGGATGTTTATATCCTGTGTTTCAGATTTCTGGATGTGTTCTCTTTGATTTCTGGGCGTGTTTTTCCTCTGTTTGAGTGCATATGCTCTGTAACCTTTGCTGTTTTTCTGCTCCTGGTGATTACATGGTTGTTTTTGTCAAAATTGTTTGGCTAAAAAGGGGGGGGGGGAAGTGTTCAGAATACAGAGGGAGTATATGTGTTTCCTGATCTGGAAGTGTTTCCTGATTAAGTTCAGAATTGGAAGCTGATCTGTTTCAGGAGCTGTGTGTTTCAGGGGGAGTGTGTGTTTCAAAAGCTGCTGCTGAATGATATGTTTCAGGGGGAGTAGTGTGTGTCCCCAGAAGCTGCTGCTGTATGCGGAAACGTAGTTTTGTTTATCTGCTGTTTGTGTGAAACGTAGTGATTATCTGCTGCTGACTCTTGTTGCTACGCTTATGTTATATTCTACATGGTTGCGTAATTTTGATGAGTGAAGAACTTGCTTGTTGTGTCTCTCTGTTCTCTAATTGATTTTAGCCAAAAATTTGCCAAAGAGGGAGATTGTTGGATATTTGGTTGTTGGCTTCATGTTTGCTAAAATCAAATATACAAGCTATTGTGCGTCTTCAAAAGCAGTACATCTTCAGAAGCTGAAATCTTAATATATGCGTCTTCAGAAGCTGGGTCAGAAGCTGAGTCTTCAGAAGCTGAACAGTACTTCAGACGCAGAACCTCCAGAAGCTGATGTTCAGACGCTGAACAGTGTTTCAGACGCTGAACCTTCAGAAGCTGATGTTCAGACGCTGAACAGTACTTCAGACGCTGACCTTCAGAAGCAACCTTCAGAAGCTGAAATGTTCAGACACAGAACTTCAGACGCAGACTTCAGAAGTACCTTCAGAAGCTGGTTTTCTGCGTTCTGTTTTCACGCCTTGGGTGTTTATTTTCTCGTGTCATCCGTTGAAGATTTGTCTTAAGAATTCTCTTGGATTTGTTTCTAGAAGGAAGATTATTTTGCGTGAAGATATTTGTTGAAGATTGGTTTCTTTTATTTGTGAATATATTTTCAAAGTAATCTTTGGAAAATATATTTCTAAAGAATAATTGCTTCTATTTGCTTCTAAAGAATTCTGGAAATATATCTTTGAAGATTATTTGGTTCAAGATTATGTTGTTCCTGAAGCTATAAATAGAGGACGTTGTTGTTGAAGAAACTCATTCAAAACAGAAGTCATATAGAGAGAGTCATACTTAGGTTTTGAGTCTGTGAGCTTTGTGCTTTGTTTCTGTACACCACTCGATTGTTTAGAGTTGGTTTTGTTTATTGAGTTGTAAACTGTCGTTCACTTGAAGCTTTTAAGCAAGAGTGATTGTTGGGTGTTTTTGAAGTGTGTCTTCATCTTTGTCTGTTTAGAGTTTAAGATCACTAGGGCAGTGATAGCTTGAGTAGGAAGTAAGAGGGGTCTTAAATCTAGGAGTTCCTAGGTAGAAATACCACGGGTAGTGATTAAGTGAGAAGGCTGTGAAACATGGGCTGTTCACATAGGACTTCGAATTGAGACTATTATAGTGAATTTCCTTCCTGGCTTGGTAGCCTCCAGACGTAGGTGTGTTTGTCACCGAACTGGGTTAACAAATAACCTGTGTTTTTACTTTCTGTCAGTTTTTATTTCTGCTTCTGAAATACTATTTTGCGCACTCTGTTCTACTCTGTTTTATGGTTCATAATCAGGTCCTGCCAGGAATTTCATATGTTATTAGGCTGCAGATACATATTATGCAGCAACTATGTTATTAGACAATTATTGAATAAATATGGAAATTGAATATATATTGGAATAGACCAAAACTCTCGAATTTCCGGGATAGGAATTGCTTGCTGGAGTAGACTATCTCTTAATTTATGTGTTATTTTCTAATTTGTAAAAGAACCCATTTTCTGTCCTGCGATAACAGTGAAGTGATTGTTATTAATAGATTGTTGTTTTTACTTATTTTATCACTATAGATGTAAGTTTCTATCATATTATGAATAGAAAAATGCCAGCAACACTCACTCTGGAACTCTTTCCAACAGTATCTATTTTATTGGTGGAATTCATGTAGGTCTCCCATTCCAACAATATCTTTTATTGGTGGAATTCATGCAGGTCTCCCGTTTTATCATAGATCCTCTCCTAATATAGTGGGACCTTCATGAATTTTACCCAATAAAAGAGTGTTAGAGCGAGTATTGGCAGTACTCATTTTATGAATATTAGTTCACGTTGTTTATCTTTTTATATAGTGGTTCGACTATTGACACACTAACCTTGTACCCCGATCAAGTCGATCATTGGTCTGACTTTAATAACATTGCTTTTGCCTACCAATCATTATTTTTAAGTTCTGCCTCTTTCAGAGGATTTTTAAAGTTCTGCCTCTTTTAGAGGATGCATTGCCTAATTGATGCATGATGTTATTTTTTATTATTGCAGATGGGTTATTTAAGCTCCCATATCGCATTGTATTTGTCGTGGCCACATTGAATTCATTGTACATTTATGACACTGAGAGCTCTTCTCCAATAACAATATTTGTTGGCCTTCACTATGCTCCAGTAACAGATATTACCTGGTAAATGTTATAACGGCTAGTAAATCATTTTCTAGTTAAAATTATGATGGTTTTTTGGGAAAGGTTTAATTGTAGTCCGTATTTGTTCAAAAGGTCACCTGATGCCCATTATTTAGCATTCTCCTCGCAAGATGGTTTCTGCTCTTTGGTGGAGTTCGAAAATGACGAACTTGGATCACCTTACTGCTTATCAAGTAAGCAGACTTCCCTTTCATTTCATGCTATGATTCTAACTTGTACCAGGTTTTTGATTTCCCTTTTCTACATTGTTCTAGAAGAAAATGTCTTGGAGGACAGTAAAAGCACCCTGCAGACAACCAATGATGTTGTACTGCCAACTGGGAGTGTTGGTGCAGTTGTAGCAGAAAGCATGAAAATGGAAGTAGAAGAAAAGGTTGATGACATAGACATAGAAGCATCTGGGGATATTGGGGCAGTCACATCAGAAAGCAGCAAAACCGGAATACAAGATAAGGCTGATGATGTGATCATCAAATCAACGAGGAATGTTGGTACAATTATAGCAGACAGTAGGAAAAATGAAGCAGAACATAAAGCTGATGATATGGCCATTGAAGAAGTTACGGCAGATATTAGGAAAAATGAAGCAGAAGAGAAGGTTGCTGACATGATCATTGAGACAACTCGGACTGCAAATATTGGAGCAGCTCTATTAGATAATAGAAAAACCGAAGACACAGAAGATAAACCGCTTAGTGGTTCAGGCAGTATTAGTTTTGGAGTCCTCTCTTTTGCCTTATTTTGTAAAACTTTTGATTAGGGTCACAGTGGACACCAATGTTTCAGTAATGAGAGTTCATATACTTACAAAGAGAGCTAGACATTGTTGCGACAATTGCTAGTGGAAGTTTCTTCTCACGACTTCGAAAAAGTAGAAGACCGAATGATTCTAGCAAAATCTGAATCACCTTGGAACTCACAAAGTGCCACAACTGTGAAATTGGCTCTTTGCAGGTATGCAACTTCAAACAAATTAACATCCAATGTATATTATAGTTTTTTCACGTTTGTTTGATTTGGTTTTCTTGTTATGAAGTGTTTCATCCTCTGGTTATTGGTTTATCTTGCCTCCTTTTGCTACTTTTAGGTAAATAGGTTTAAAAGTATTGTTTGGTATGAATGGTTGTGGAAGCCTTTGTATTGTTTAGCTTGGTGATCTGCTGCTTGACAGATATTGTTTTTTGGTTTGATTTCCCTTGTCTGAACTTATAGGTGCAACGATGTTTTGTGCATAGTAGAGTTTATGTGGTTAGATGTGTATTATGTTCAGCTACTGTTGGAGGGCCTTGCATTTTTGGGTTTCCCTGGTGTGCTTCGGTCGTGTGATGTTATGACATATTTTATGTACTATAATGTCTGCATTTTTTTGAGATAGGCTGCTGTAGTTTTTCTAGTTGATGTAAACAAGTTTTGTCTCTTTTGTTTGTGTAGCAGAAACTTCACCAAGTACTTAACTATACTTTGTTAAGAATTTGGAATCTATAACCGATCATATGTATCGAATGAGTTTGATGTTTTTGATTGCACCATATGTCCCCTGTGTTGAGTGAAACAAGTTAATCCACTTCCTTTTTTCCTAAGTTGTAGTGAACCTTCTGATAGTAGCCAAATCTGAGTGTAAATTTTCTAAAACCTGTTGATTTGTTAATTTTCAGGCACATAAAACCTGTTGATTTGTTAATTTTCTAAAACCTATTGATTTAACTTTAGCATCCGTTGGACCGACTCTAATGAATAACCTTTACTTTTGGAATTTAACTTTAAAGTCGGCCAAACTGACTCTAAGATTTAGTTGACTTGTTTGACTGTAGAGTGGGTTGGCCGACTCTACAAGATGTAGTTGACTGGTTTGAAGTTGACTTTAGCGTTAGTTCAGCCGACTCTAAATTTTATAGTTAGCGTCGGTCTGGCAAACTCTAAATTATTTGTAGACTTTTTTTTATTTTGAATTTAATAGCCTCGGTTGCGCGAAGAGTCAGTTTTAGACTCGGATTAACCGACACTATTTTAGCCTCGGAGGACAGATAGCCCACTCTACCCAGTAGCTTCAAATTTTTTAGCCTGCCCCCGACCCCGACTCTAATCCGACGCTAATTGAGTGTTAGCGTCGGTTTTTTCCCTGTTAGAGTGGGTTTTTGGCCGACGCTAAAACGCTGTTTTCTTGTAGTGATAGTCAATCACAACAAAAAAGCACGGGTTAGAGTCTAGTAACCTTAATTGAGAAATATTCTCATTTCGGGGATTCCAAATGAGTCGCACCACTGGATGCCAAACCTAGAAAGATAATGTTGATTCCAACTACCCGTGTGTTTGGCAGTGCCGCACATCAAGTAGAATAATGGCAAATAATCATGTTAGCTTGGAAGCTGTTCTTTATATCTTCTTAGTTTTCACGTCAATTTCACCTCGGGATGCGATAATAAAGGTCCAGCCGCGAATTCAAACAAGTAATACGTTGAATATAAAGATTACGGTAAAGAGGTCTAGGGGCACGACCAATTCCCACCACAACCACTAAAAGTTTGATAACATATTATGAGAGATAATTCACATGTCACAAATGAATGTCTAGCCTACTCTTGAGTTCAACCACAAAATACAACAATTATCCACTTTAGTTTATGTTTAATTAGTCGATATGAATAGGGATAAGGTTGAGGTGGGGGGTTAAGAAGTAGAGTGATAAGGAAGTCGAGGGTTTTGTCATCACTACACGGTAACACTATATATACTAATATTTTCCATTAAAAGATAAGTTAGTGTTATTGCCAAACTTGAAAGTTAGCTTAGTGAAAATGCTAATTGTTCAGGACTAGATAGAGATCAAATCCATCAAGGGACTAGGTCATCTCAAGTCACTAGGTCCAGAGCGGACCATAACATAGACACGCCCCAGTGGAGTTGAGCGTATCAGAACCGTTTAATCTGAATCCTACAACAATTTGTTCACAACAATCCGAGAAGACAATTGCCAAGCTAGGTTGTGGGTCCTAAAACCATAATCCTTTTGACTATAAAGACTAACTCATGGCCTCTACCCATATACACATTTTTTTTTAACTTTTAAAACCTCACATTCACGACACTTTCATACTTGATCATTGAAGTGTTTGCAAGTACATCACCCTCTCTTAGAAGTTGTTGTTCAAGGTCCACTGTTTTCAACTCTTCAACAACCAATCAGGTTGAATATCTTAGGTCTGAAATGATAACTTATAGTTATCAACAATTATTTTCTCTTCTTCAATCAATTATACAAAGGAATGGCCTTTGTGCCTCGATTCTGAGTTTATACTTATTGCAAGTAAAATTCATTAGAGTTGTATTGATTGATGTGTGCATTATTGGATCTAACACAATTACATTTGTGAGCTAATAGACTAACTCATTTTTTCTTTCTCGTCGTGTAACTGATCGTGATTTTCCATAACACATGAATCTCAAATATGACTCAAACTAAATAGTTAAAAAAAAAATTTAACGAAGAGTTCCATAAATACAACTCAAATGATTGTAACAAAAAAAATACAACTCAAATGATAGAAATGCTACAAAAAAATACTATATGTTGCAATACAATTTAAACTCACAATTTCTCACTTTTTAATATTCAGTGTTGTGGGTTTCACTTGTTTCTTTAGAACCAAAACAAAATTTGAGTGAAGGAAATTTGGCAAAGAAATTTTCTTTTAAAAAAACTATACTTTTTTTTGAAGAAAATTATTAAAAACTATACTCTCTTTTGACAGAAAAATAATAATTAGGTTGTTACTTTTCTTACTTTATGAATTTCTTATACGCCCTATTCGGATTCTAAAATTCAAAATATTTTAACATGATTTAGATGTTTTTGTGGGGTGTATATACCGTTTGGATTATATAATCTGAATTGCATATGACGTGCGAGAAATCATTAGGATGAAAAAAAAAAGAGTCTAATAATTATATTGAATGGATCTCACCCAGCAACCCGTGAGTTAAACAACCAAACGAACCTTATAGTTTGGGCTTAACCCGAAACCCATAAGACAGAACCAAAAGAGAAGGGCCAATAAATTTAGGGTTTTAAGAAACGCCACCATATTTATAGTCACAAACACAATACAACACGCCCCTCTTTCATTTTTCTAGGGTTTCATCACAACAACAACAATCACCATGGTTCAGAGACTCACATACCGAAGGAGGCACAGCTATGCCACCAAATCGAACCAGCATCGTGTTGTTAAGACACCTGGTAATGTTCTTCTTTGTCTAATTCTTCTGTTTTTTCTTGTTCTGATCTATGTTATGATGTTTTTGACTTTTTTTTAAAAAATTGGATTTTTTTGTTGTTGAAGTGTTTTTTGATTAATTTGTGAAAATGGGTTTGTCTTGTTTTAGGTGGAAAGTTGGTTTATCAGACTACTAAGAAGAGAGCTAGTGGACCTAAGTGTCCTGTTACTGGAAAGAGGATCCAAGGGGTATGTATTTATATGATGTTATTTTTTATATTTTTTTAGATTAATAATATGTTAAACATAGGATCTTTGATTCATTGTGTAGATTCTTAATATTATTTCTCGTATATGATGTTGTGAAATAATGTAGATTGGTATAAGAGGTATGTATGATAGGACTTGTATTATTCACTAATGATTTGTGTGAATTTGTATGTTTATGTAAAATAGGTGGAATATAGAATTGAAAATATTAGGATTGTTTTGTGTTTTGCAATTATTTTCAAATCTATATTCCACCTATTTTACATAATATAGACTAATTCACACAAATCATTACTGAATAATACAAGTACTTTCATAAATATCTCCCTACAAAAATTGTTTAATATTGGGTTTTTTTTTGTAGGATTGTCTTGTATTTTGATTAATGTTAATCGTTGAGCGTATTCTAAAATCAATTACCATGTGTTTTTTGGGTTTACTGAGGGAATGTTGTGAGAGTTAGCTTTTACTGTCTTTTATGCTTTATCCGATTGAAGTTTGTGTTGTTTATGGCCCTATTATAAAAGGGATAGTTGGTTTTCTGCTTTAATTCTGAAATGAATCAGTTTGTTTGAAGACATAAATAACCTAATTCACTTATTCAGCTGTGTTTGTGAAGTGGATTAGTATAGTCCATATGTGTTTTTAGGTGAAGGAGTTAGGTCCATTGTTATTGAAGATTTGTTAGCCTATGTTTGAAACATGATATATCAAAATATGACCTTTGACACAGAATCATTAATTCTATAATTACCAAACTTAGATGCAATTCTATTGAGATTGACACTTTTCTTATTGTGTGTCTCACAAAGTTGCATTATTTTTTAATAAAAAGTACCCTTTCCAAATTATTGGTGACATTTTTCTTATTTAATTACAAACAATTAGAGCAGTGCCTATCGCACAGAATTTAAGCTTTGTCAATTGTATAATTTCAATGATGCAATTCCACAACATTGTGGAAGGAACATACAATGAATGTGTTAACGTGTTGCAAGACATAATCTTGACTCTTTCCTACTTACTACTTTTAATTTTCATTCAAAGATTTCATTGCTTTTTCTCCTTGATGGTCACGACCAGCACTCTTTATCCTTAGTTGCTAGTTGATCACTGTTTGTTTCCTTCATTCCTACTTAGAAGTGTTGATGATCACTGTGTGTTCTCTTATCATGATTGTTCTGATCTGGACTTGACGTGCAGATTCCACACTTAAGACCTACTGAATACAAGAGGTCTAGATTGCCTAGGAACCGCCGCACTGTTAACAGGGCTTATGGAGGTGTTTTATCCGGAGGAGCTGTTAGGGAAAGGTATGTTGCTCATAACATAATTACAGATTTATATTCAAATTTTTGAATATTGTAAATTTTAACGCTATTCAATCTTTGTGCAGGATTATCCGTGCCTTCCTTGTTGAAGAGCAAAAAATAGTTAAGAAAGTTTTGAAGATCCAGAAAACAAAAGAAAAGCAAGCAGCTAAGAGTTAAGCTGATTTTATCAATGGATGCAAAAAGTTGAAAATTCCTTTTGTTTAGATTTGTGCTCAAGAGTTTTGACTTTGAATGGTGTTAATCATGAATGTGGAACTTAATTTTGAATTGATCTTATGGAGTTTTATGTTTTTCTTGTACTCTAGATTTTGTTATACATTGAGTATTAGATTCTGTTGTTCCAGTGCACATTTTAAATGGAAATCCTCTACTGAAATGGTTT
Organism: Medicago ruthenica; assembly: GCA_018208015.1. NCBI lineage: Eukaryota > Viridiplantae > Streptophyta > Magnoliopsida > Fabales > Fabaceae > Medicago > Medicago ruthenica. The sequence continues at coordinate 91,843,455 of CM031377.1, read as the reverse complement.
CTATTATCTTTTGCTATTTAGTGAGATATGATTGCTTGAAATGTTCGTTTGAATGTGCTTTAGCTCTTGAGAAAACTCAACGAATTAAGTTTTCATCATGGTAGTATCTTCATAAGACGTTTGTTACTTGACCTTGAGAGACAATATAAGTCATCATTGTAGGATCTTGATAAGACGTTTGTAACTTGATCTCAAGAAACAATAGAAAGCAGGGCTATGTCTAGCATGTGCAAGCTTGACATGTCTCCTACGGTACATTATGACATTTTGGCCAAGCTCAAACTACACTTGGTTGTACCAAATTACATTCACCTCTTTTTTGTGCCAAATTCTTTCATGTCTGTCACAACTTCATTTTCTGACCGCCGCGTCCCACCGTCCACTCACCACTATTTCTGACTGCCTTCGTCAACACCACTCATCCCCCATCTTTCTTTCGATCTTTATACCTTCCTTCTTAAAACAACAACTTTTGATTCATCATCAAATCACCACCACTTTCCTCTTAATTCACCTACCACTTCATGTTACTCATGGTTAACACTCGCTGCAAAATCGAACTCATTGGTTCGTTTCTCTGTCGACCCCACTGCATGTTATTTTCATTGCTTACAATATTTTTTCTCGACGCCGGAAACTCCATTGGCGAAACTGTACCGGTGTAGTCTATGTTTGACGATGAATGTTTTGTTGTTTGGGTTGTTTTCCTTTCCACTTATAATTTTCAACAAACCCACCACTACAGCAATCGGTATCTTGAAAAAGGAGAGAACTCTGTTGCCTTCAATAGAACACATAAAGAGAATCCTCCAACAAAAGTCTGATTCAGAATTTGAAAGGTTGAAACTATTATGCTTTGTTGAAGAATTAAAAAAACTGAAGTCACTATCAAATCTCAACATTGATTCCATGAAATGAACCTCTTTCTTATAAGAAAAATTGATTTTTAATTGTATTTGCTCATTATGTACATCCTGTGAGGTGAACTTTGGAGTTCCAGATTATTATTTTTTTGAAGAATTTCAAATTTGGAAAAAAGTTATATTTGGTTTGTGAATAGTTGCGTATGATGAAAAATTGAGTATTTTTATTTTTGCATAAGAAAAATAAATAAATAAATAAATGATCATGTTCCAGGTTCTTTTACAACCAGTTTTTCTGGGTTCTTGTGTGTGTGATTCTCTAACGATGACAGAGAGAAAGGGATTAGTGTAGGCGAAACAAAATCAGTTGAAAGAGGGAGTGATAAGGTGTGTACGATGCACCATATTATCATAAAAAAATATTTAATCAATGACTAAAAAGTTCTCATGCACCGTGCGAGACATGCCACACTCTCGCACGGTAGAAGGCGCCTAGAAAGCAGATGAATCACCTTGATTGGAATTTGGATCCTCTCGTCTGTGATACACGATGAGATAATGTGTAATTTCTCACCATTCAAAATGAGAGGAAAACATAAATGTAGATATTTCTCATTTTTAATGGTGTGATGTGATTTAACTATTTCACGGATTAGTCACACATGAGAGGATCTAGTTACGGCTAGATTGTAGATATATTGCATAGAGAGCCACTAAGGTAGGGTATGATGTTTGTCATTGAGATGTCACTTTTACTTTTTGTTGTTGAAAGTGAAATCACTTTTTTGTTTCATGCTTTCCCATGTGATGCGTGAGGTTTCCAATTGACCTGCACTTGCCCTATCAACAAATTCCTGCTCTTAGTTGGAGGGTTTTGATATCATATTTGTAGAGGTGTTCGTTTAAAAGTTATCATAAATCTGCACTAAAAAAGGTTACATGTTTGGCTTGGTTCTTTGTAGAGTCGCTCCAAATTTTTTTATCCCCTTCTCTCTCCCTCCTGACTTCTATCTCTCTCTTAATCTTCCTCTCTTTCATTATAAAAAGAAAAGAAAAATATAAGAGAGTAAAATTAAGATAAAGTTAGGAGAGGAAACGAGAAAAAAAGGAAAAAAGAGGATCCAATTGGTAGAGTATAGATACAAGCCTTGGAGCGCATCCCATATGCTTAATTTTTTATGAACCAAAAGAAGAAATTTTTGCGTTGAAAAGATTATTTTTTAAAATTTTAAAGAGTTTTTACACACAATTTCAACACATTATTACTATATTTAATTATTTAACAAGTGTCTTACTTGTTAGCATTGTTTTCCAATTTTGATTAACAAATCTGTGTTTATCTGTATGTATTTTGTTAGAATATATTGATTGATAACCATATTCAACGCAATCCACCCTCTTCTTCAAGATAGTGTCCAAATTTTTATGTTGGAGATCTAATAAAATATCACCCATAGAAGTTTATCCAGAGTTGTTCTTATGTTAAACCAATTGCCACACATGGTTGAACACTTTATTCATAATAGTTTTGGCTTAGATTCAAATCTAAAAATTTGCAATTGATAGGTTAGATTGTGTAACCATGCTTGTGATGCATATTCCATAGTATAAATATTTTTCTATATAAAAAAAAGAATTGTTTAACAAAAATACATATTCTCGTGAACGAAAAACAAAAAATCTACGCTCATCCTTCAAAAAAAAAAAAAAAAATCTACGCTCATACAAATTACAACAGTCGTATATGTATTTTCATATTTTGAAAAAATGTATATTATTTTCATTATTAATGCTATCGAAAATATCTCAAACATAACCAAATAATGATTCCGTCAATGTCATTCATCTCTTATACAATTGTACATTTTATCCTTCATAAAACTCATTGCAGAACAACATTCTTTCAATTATTGCAGTTATCACAAACAAAAATCAAATCTATCTCAATGTTCAGCTCAGTAGACCTATTGATGCAACTATTAATTTGTTTTGTTTTTTGGATAGATTTTCTTTTTTTGGGGTATGTTAAAATTTTTGGATTCTTCTACTGCTTCTACCCCTAGATCAAATTATTTAAGTTGTTCAACACCCAAACTATTGAAGTTGTTTATCAAACACTTAACAAAATAACTCAAATTGAAGATAACTTGAAGGCTAATGAGATAAATTTAGAACCACCTTATTCTCTTTTTTATCTTTTATAATTTTTAAATGCATTTAAAAAAGTAACTGTCTTATGAAGAGAAGATTTATATTTTTTTGTATACAGGAAAAATTTATTTAAACATGTTCAAAAGAAAATATTTTAGCTTGTGGGGTTCAGTTGCCCCATTATTAACAACGTGCATACCCCCCTCATCACCATAAACTATTTTTATTTTATATTTGTATTTTTTTACCTCAAATTTATTAATCAAAGTTTTAATCCAGTAATTATAAGATTTTCCTCTCAATACATAATATACATTGTCCATTCAATTTCTTATAATAGTTGATCTCAAATAAGATTTTAAGTAATTTTAGTGAAATAAAATCTGGATAGAAGAAAAATAACAATTTAGTAATAAGAAATAAAAAATCGTGAAAACTATTTAAAAGAAAATGTCATATTTTAAAAGATTTAGAAATCTATAATATTTTCTAGATATAACTATATTTCAAAGATAAGAATAAATTAGTACTACAGCTTATTTTTAATAGTTTGGCCTAACACTAATTATTATTATTTTTACAAAAAATGTACTTGCGTGAATACAATAACTACGATCCTTTTTCCCATGGAAGCAAGGTGAGCTTTAGGTTGAAGGAGACCTTGCCGATCTTTTGAGTATTAGCTTAACAAAATTTCTCTGGTTATACGTATCCTTAAGCGTCTTAGAGAGTCAGAGCTAATAGTTCTCTATTTGGCAAGGTGGAAGATGTGAATGCTTTATCCGTTCGGTAACCTCTTATTCATAGAGTTGACCATAGGAGTTGAAAGAGTTAGTGGAGAGTGGAAGGAGTGGTATCATGCCCCCACCACCCACACACACTCCTCCACCTCTCTAGACCGAGTCAAAGACACATGTGTTTTATGTGGAAACTTAGTCAAAGCGCGATATGTTCTTTGACTCATTGTCGGATAAGGGTAGATCGACCCATTTCAATAGTAGTCGTGACCAACGACCCTTTATCAAGACCTGCTTTCAATGTGTTCATCTCGCCCATGTGCGAAACACGTGGGCAACTCGCTTGTAACAATTCAACTTGGCTTGCATAGGGTAGTACAAACTGTCTAACAATATTATCTCGGTACATGAAATAAATACAATTTTTTTTGGTGATGAAAGAGGGCTGACGCTCAATAAATACAATTTTTATCTCAGAAGCTCAAATACTTCAAAATGGATGACGTATCGGTATCTGATACGTATCTTGCACCGATACCTCCCCGACTGTCCAATACGTATCGGGAGAGTATCCGGAGATTAAATTTTATTTTTAAAAAATTGTCTGATACTTTTCAGATACATCGGGGATACGCGAGGGATAGTCGACAAAAACCGATACGCCTAAGATACGTGATTTTTCTATTATTTTTAGGATATATGTAATTGACTAAGTAATGATGTTCTTTTTTTGGGATATATCACATATGTAATTGACTAACTCTCACTTTATTTATTATCAATTGTCTCTTTTTGTTGTTTTGAGAACGTTGCTATTGTTGATGGTCATGTGAAGGCAATTTCATTGTTGTGTCTTATTGTTGTTCTATGTTTGTTTGGTCTAGGTTTTGCACCTATTTTTTTTGCTTTTGAGTTTTAGTCCACAGTTTAAATTTAATTTTTTTTATTAAAGTATCTCAGCCGTATCACATCTTAAATTTTAAAATTTTCTCACCTCGATGTCATATCGTATCAAGTATATGTGCTTCATTGATTTTTATACACACCCAAATATTATCATTTCACACACAAAGAAACACAAACTTTTCGTATGGGCTATGTGCACAAGTGCTGGGCCAGGCTTAGGAGAATCGGGTATTTGATTTCGAAATTCGAAAGCTAAATTTAACAAAGCAGTTAAAAAATTTGACAAAAAAAGTAAAGAAAAAATAAAATGGAAAAATGAAAAACATGTCAAGAATGGGATTCGAACCCATGCCCTTTCGGACCAGTACCTGAAACTGGCGCCTTAGACCAACTCGGCCATCTTGACTTATATTGCCTAAAATAGAAATAAACTATATAACCTCAAATACAAGCAATTCAGAATAGTATCCAAACTTAAACTTATTATGTTATAAATAACTGTCTCTATCTCACATACCATTGTTTCCCAAAAACTATTAATTTTTTTTTGTTCTCGTTGAAGGGATCCATTTTGCTTTTTTTTTTCTTTTCTTTTGAACTTGATATATCCAATACAGGAATTATTAGTATGGACTAATTCAATAAAAAATTTATTAGTTTCTAGAGGATTTAAACTTAAGTCCTAGAGTTTAGAGTTGTATACACTCCTAAGTCTTTACTTTTTGGAGGAATACAACTTTTCTCATGAAACCTGAATCAAATCAAATTGATAAAAACAACAAGTTTGTTTGGTTCAATCAGGTTGACATTTTTATAAATTTATGAAACTTATTTAAAATTATTTGAAAGAATTTAACTTTTAATTAAACATTATATAATTTTGACAAATGCTAACATTTGGGCTAATATATTAATAAACTTAGCAGAAAAATATTTGTCTTAATTAAAAGTCATGCATTCATCATCTTAAAAGTTAAAATATTATTATTAGAAAAAATCATCATAAAAGTTAAAATATTATTATTTTGGGTTAAATATGTTTTTGGTCCCTATAATATACTAAATTTTCGTTTAGTCCCTCTAATTTCCTTCGACCTTTAGATCCTATAAAATTTTCAATCATCACTTTTGGTCCCTATTTTAAAGTCAAACCATGTGTAGCCTTTGTATTTTTCAATGAAATTGTGCAGAAATATGTATAATATTGTAAAAATCTCTTCCAAAAAAATTTAGAATTTTTTAATAAAATATGAATTAAATATGGATTTTTTACCGCACAAAATATAAAATTCATATTTAATTCATGTTTTGTTAAAAAATTCTAATTTTTTTGTGAGGGATTCTTATAATATTAAAACTTTTATGCGAAATTATATTAAAAAATATGAAGTCTACATATGAGTTTACTTAAAAGAATGGACCAAAAGTGAAGATGAAAAATTTCTAGGGGACTAAAAGTCGAAGAAATTTTTTAGAGGGACTAAAATGAAAAGTTGGTATATTTATGGGTTACCAAAAACATATTTAACCCTCAATATTATATTCATATGATCTTTATGTTTATTTATATATTTTGTGTTCTTTTTTAACAACTAATTGCTAATATTTGTCATTCAAAAAATCCTTTATTTTAAGGACAAACCTTAGGTGCATTTTCCTTACATGTTTTTCGTATGGTTCGTCACATAATTAAAATTCATTTTTTGTAGTTATAACAACTTTAAAAAATTGTAGATTTCAGAAATCATAGGTAGTTGTGAGTATTTTATGTTAAGTACCACACAAAAAGCATTTAAGAAAATGGACCTGAGTTCTGTCAAAAAAATTGCACTTGAGTTTTATCCATATTTTAATTCTAACAAAAAAACTTAGGTGAATTGTCTTTGGTGCTTTCCATATGGTTTCTAAACAAACTACTCATGTAAAGTGTATTTTTAGCTAAGAATCATATGAAAAAACACATAAAGAAATTCACATGAGTTTTGTCCTTATTTCAAACTATTTATTTGTTTCTAGATTTTCTCCTTCATAAATTTCATTTTCAATTATATTTCATTTACCAAATATTTTATCAAATTTAATAGATAATTTATTCATTTTTAAAATATTAAATTGATATAGAAAATTTTAGATGATTATTTGATTAAATTATTTATGTTAATCAATTTTATATATTTATAAGGAAGTAATTTTTTTTTCTTACGTGTGCTCATTATTTTCATTCTAAACATGCACCCTTGATAATTTTTCAACTTAGATAATTATGGTTTATTTATTTTATATTTTAAGTAGTTTTTTTTATAACTCGGTATCAGGCTCAATGACAGAATAATCCAAGGGATCCAATCCCGTTGTCCATTTGCAAGGCCCCATTTAAATCCATATTTTAGGTAGAAAATAATAGTTTATTTAATAAATTACAAGTTATATCGCCACCAAAAAATTACGTGTTATAATATGAACAATCTTTTTTTCTTTTATTACTTTTGAATTATATGAATGTTTAATAAATATTATACATATAGAACACTAATATTATCGATAATTTTTTTTTTAATTTTGATAACTAGAATTTATTTATCTATTTTATATTTTTGGCAGATATTAATAGTTTATTTAATAAGATAAAGGTTATAATATGAGCAATCTTTTTTCTTTTATAATTCTTGAGTTATGTGAACTTTTAATAAATATTATACATAAAACACCGACATTAATATTTTGTATATAATCCGGGCAACTCCAGCAAAATACACTAGCTAATTTAATTATAGAACATAAGATGAACAATTAATATCAATACCATAAACATGAAAATAATATATGACAAGAGACTTATAATTTTTTTTTCTTTTGTTCTTACAAAATAAAACTTATAATTTTTCCTTAAATAAAAATAAAAACTTAATTTTATAGGCTAGAGTGAATTGCCATTGTATATGAAGAGCATAGTTGGATCGAAGTTTTGAAAGACAATCTATATTTTTTTAGTATATATTTTAGATGTTTAAAATGTTGAAAGAATGACATGATAGACAATCATATAATCTTTCAATCACACTTTATTTTTTTTATAAACATTTTATAACTTTAAGATTACTCTCTCTTTTTGGGTACAATAAGATAATTATTACTACCATTGAATTAAAAATTAGCGAGGAATTTACATTGCAATATGTAACGTACGTGAATCATCAATTGCAAATATGAAAAGAAATACATGCCATAAACAGTAAATTAATATCATACAAATAAAAGTTCTAATTGATGTTACTTACTATCTTCAACCTATTTTAAAAGTTTTTCGTTTTAAAACTCTTTAGTTTTTTTAAATAGCACTCCTTCAATCAACTTCCTAATGTTCCTCCACAATGGTTATAGTAAAACCTCAATACCAAGATTTAATTGCTACTATCAGTCATCTTCCTAACACTTAAGTGAAGTTTAAGATTATTGATTAAAAGTGTACATCACATTTTCATCCCAACCCCTTTAGTCTTGTTGACGAAAATCATGGGTAAAATAGAAATGTATCTAACCAAATCTAGTTGAACACTCTTTCCATATATTATACTAAACATTATACCAAACATACATAAAAGAGGACATCAACCAGGTTCAACACTGCTCTTTCCATCTTCATTTAGATGATTAAGATTCTGATCATAAGATGGCGAGTAATGGGACTAAGTTGTGTTGTTTCTACTATTTAATCATAAGATATTTGATTTATCGTTTAACTGGGTTGTGTGTGTTTAATTCACAAATTAATTCACACAACTAATCATAAGATATTTTCTTGTTACAATAATTCACACAATATTTGATTTAAAATAAAAATTTACAATAATGAAGTTAAACAATTAACTTTAAATAAATAAAAAGGAGGTTTGATAACTCAACTAGTTTCAACTAAAGGAAAATGAGTTGTAATGTTTGGATTCAAACCCGAACAAAGTAAAACAAACTAATATAACAACTAACTTCTAACACTGTCATTAAAAAAAACTTTAAAGAAATAAAAAAATCTCAATTGAATTTTGTAGCGCAATTATAATTTAGAGATGAAAAATAATTTGCCATAAATTAAAATATTTAAAATGAAATACGTTGAGTAAACGATGTTCATTAATATATACTTTAAAAATTATACCACTACGTTGAGGAAACGATGTTCATTAATATATACTTGATCTACTTTAAAAAAATTTTAATTTAACAGTTAACTTTCATCAAACCATTAAATCATATTAGTTAGGATGCAATGTTGTTAACAAGTGTCAAAATTGATATTTAAATATGTTGACATTCAATAATTTTTGTACAATTCAAATTTAACTTGTCTAGATATTGAATTGAACGTGCTCACAATGTAGTATTTTATTCTTTAATATAATATTTGATTAAACAAATAAGTAAATTCTAATTTTTTTGGGAGAAATTCTTATAATATTAAAAACTTTTTTGCAAAGTTTTATTTAAAAATATTAATTCTACATACGAGTTTACTTAAAAAGAGAGACAAAAAATGAAGATGAAAAACTTTTGGGGATTAAAAGTAGAATTTTTTTTAGAAAGACTAAAATGAAAAGTTGGTATATTTATGGAGACTAAAAACATATTTAACCTTATTATTTTTTTAATGTAAAATTGCTACTTTTAGGTTCCTGAACACGTGATCTTAAGGAACAAGTTAGCAAGACCCTAAATTTTTTATACTATTAAATTAAGTAAATAAGTTAAAATAAAAAATTATAATGATTAAAATTACATGAACACAACATAATTTTGAAGATAATACTACTAATATAAGTCCTTTAAAAAAGTACTACTAATACAAGTGTCAAATAAAAATAAAAGAAATAATAATAACATATAATATTTCGTTAGGTTTAAGTTGCCGATGATCGATTTTAAATGACATGAAACCGATACCCGAATCGGTGGAGGAAAGATTTGGTTGGTTTAGTTTGGTTTGGACTCCAAAATAAATAAATAAATGAACCGATTTAATTGATTTGAATTTGATCTTAAGATTATCAGTATGGTTCTTACATCCTATACTTTATATCCCCTAGAATATATTATGCAGGCCTCCTCCCTTTGTTAGGGTTGTCCAATCTGGTTCATCTACTGATCTGTTTTCGTAATCTCAATTGCGTCGTATATATTTATTTGAATAAATGATCATAGTTTTTCCTCTCACCATTCTCAATTTAATCCCAAACTAAAGATGTCATGCAAAGTTCTTTTGCAAAGTTTTGTCAACAAACAATTAGTATGGTGTGTTTGGATTGTAGGGGCATAGGTGCTTTAAAGTAAAAACCGAGGCTCGTGAAGATTACTCTCTCTTTTTGGGTACAATAAGATAATTATTACTACCATTGAATGAATTAAAAATTAGCGAGGAATTTACATTGCAATATGTAACGTACGTGAATCATCAATTACAAATATGAAAAGAAATACATGTCATAAACAGTAAATTAATATCATACAAAGAAAAGTTCTAATTGATGTTACTTACTATCTTCAACCTATTTTAAAAGTTTTTCGTTTTAAAACTCTTTAGTTTTTTAAATAGCTCTCCTTCAATCAAGTAAACTTCCTAATGTTCCTCCACAATGGTTATAGTAAAACCTCAATACCAAAATTTAATTGCTACTATCAGTTATCTTCATAACATTTAAGTGAAGTTTAAGATTATTGATTAAAAGTGTACATCACATTTTCATCCCAACCCCTTTAGTCCTGTTGACGAAAATCATGGGTAAAATAGAAATGTATCTAACCAAATCTAGTTGAACACTCTTTCCATATATTATACTAAACATTATACCAAACATACATAAAAGAGGACATCAACCAGGTTCAACACTACTCTTTCCATCTTCATTTAGATGATTAAGATTCTGACGAGTAATGGGACTAAGTTGTGTTGTTTCTACTATTTAATCATAAGATATTTGATTTCTCGTTTAACTGGGCTGTAATATGAGAATTGATGAGTTTCTCAAGCAAAATAGCTACTCAAAATGCACAGTTGAGAATGAAATCTTTGTCAAAGGTACCAATTAGAACAACATTACCATAGTCTGCTTATATGTTGATGATTTGCTAATAACTGGAAGCGACTTAGATGAAGTTGAAAGAATCAAAGTCAGCTAAGCTCTGAATTTAATACGACTAACTTAGGAGGATTGGGATATTTCATTGGTTTAGAATTCACTAACATAATAAGAGGTGTCGTAATTCACAAGAAAATAATACATCAATGCCATATTGAAAAGATTCAATATGTTGAACTGCAATCTGGCAAGCACGCCTATGGAGACTAATTCAAATTTGAGTAATGATAATGAAGGCAAAGAAGTGAACAACACCATTTACAAGAAAATGGTTGGAAGTCTCAGATATGCTTGCAATTCAAGACCTGATATATGTCACAGTGTAGGAGTGGTAAGAAAATTCATGCAAAAACTAAAGTTATCACATATGCAAGTAGTAAAAAGGATCATGAGGTATCTTAGAGGTACAAATGATTATGGTGTGTTATATCCTAAGCCAAATGGTGAAGGAAAGAAGCTAATAGGATATTGTGACTCATATTGGTGTGTAGATAGAGTTGAAATAAGAAGCACAATAGGATGCATGTTCATAATTTTCAACTCACCAATCTCCTGGACTTCAAAGAAGCAGACAATTACATCATTGTCGACTTGTGAAGCTGAATACATATCAGCTTGCAATGCAAAACGTCAAGGATTGTGGTTACAATCACTGCTACTTGAAATGAAGATAGGGGTAGGAGAACATATTGACTTGTTGGTGCACAACATATATTCTATAAACCCTGCAAGGAATCCCACAACTCATGGGAGGATCAAGCACATGGAGACTAAATACCACTTTCTTCGTGATCAAGTAAACAAGAGCAATATTATTCTCACCTATTGCAAGTCATATGATCAAGTAGCAGATATACTAAGTAAGCATTGCAGATTGAGAAGTTCAAAGAGGTGAGGAAGCTACTCAATGTATTAAGTCTAGAGAATTTGAATTAAGAGAGAGTATTGTACTGTAATTCAAATACAGAGGTTCTAGGGGTCCAGAGGCTCTGGATGTGAGGGAGAGAGAAGAAGAAAGAGGTTATCCAAAGGCTGCAAATCATTCTTATCATTCTTACTTGATATACCACACACACACACACACACACATACATACTGAAGAGGCAAAAACAGATTTTATTATATTAAATAAAAAGCATCTCAAAGCATAAGATACGCTATAAAGATATCAAATACATGGCAATATCAAAGTCTGTAGAGGACAGAACCCCCTGAGAGAACCAAAAACAACAACAAAGATGGCAAAGACGAAATAACCAACTTACAACCACCTAGGCAAACCAAAAACAACAACAAAGGGATATAATCTCGAACGCCAATACAACCAACTTAAAACAACGACAAAGGGATATAATCTCGAACGCCAATATAACCAACTTAAAGCCACCTAGGCAAACCAAGACGAAAGCTCGAGCAACAAAGAGAGAAAACACCAAAGGAGAAAAGCTAAACCTCCACCAAAGGGCACACTTCAAGAACATTGACAATATTTATTAATTAAGAAAAATATTAACAAGTATCTCTAAGATACTAGTTAAGAAATCCTATATAATAAAGATATTTTGGAACTTACGTAGTCAAATTTTAAATGTATAAAAAATGTTCTTTTCAATATAAAATTTACTTTTTTGTAAGCTTAACCAGTGTCCCTCAGACATTAGTTAGCAGGACCAATAAATTAAATCTTCACAAATTTGTGAAATAAAAACGTTTATTTTCCACTTTAGGTAAGTGTACATATCGCCAACATGTGCATTTGAAATGTCTAACCATTTATAAACTTTTAACGTCTTGTGCGACGTTGTTTGATTTCCCGTCTTGTTGCGATGTTCATTTGATTCATATTGAAAGAATGATTATTCAATCAAAGATTTAGGCGTCAACGTTGTAGATCCGGATGCATGTGTATTCCGGCCACTTTAATTTTATCATATATTTTTGTAGGCATAACTTGGATGTTGTGAGTTTGTTCACAGATTTATCTTTTACGTTTTTAGCGGTGTTGAATGATGTACTCTATCGATTTGAATGAATGAATATCATTTTGTTTTTGTAAAAAAAAAACACCGAAGTGTAGATCCTTTGCCATATGTGGGAACAAACTTCATTCGATACCGTTGTTTTCATTTTCAACAGTGTTAGATTTGGAAGTTTGAGACTCTTTTTCTTTTATCAACGCAACAAGCATTTGTCTTTTTTCTCACTATTGCCAAGTTATCCGTGATTTTTTATTATCACTGTCAAACGATTTATATATCATAAAATTATATTTATGGAGATAATTAGTGTTTCAAAAATCTATATTTAAACTAACATGCTCACTGAAAGTAAGAATCTAAAAACAAAAATTAACAAACTTATGTGGGATAAAATAATTTGAGGTATAATCATTTTGGAAGCATTTAGATTCTTGTTTTACAATGGATGGACGTTTCTTCAATGACTCCCTTTCAGTTATCTAGTTATCTGATAAGTCGTAGTTTGTGATGTTTTTAACCATTAATTTCAATAAGAATTTGTGTGTTTTAGTTTCTTTTTAGAACTAGTTTATTTCAAAGTTTGTGTTATGTTTTCAAAATCAAAATAATGGAGAACAAGTGTTGGAAGGAAAGAATTGACAAAGAACCATGAGAAAATGAAGAAAAATCAAGTTCCAAGCCTTTTTGAAGACGCACGGTCGTGCGCCAATTTGCACCGGTCGTGCGTCCCTTTATAGCTTGGTCGTGCGGAGCTGTGTCGAGAGACACGCACGGACCGTGTGCCCCAGCCACATGGTTGTGCGTCCCTTCTGTATTCTATTTTTGGCCATTTTGAAACCTGGCACGGTCGTGCACCCCTTTGGCACTTGGCACGACCGTTCGCGTTATGCAGCTGATTTTTATTGCTGAAAACTCTTTGTATTTGCCTATTAATGCCTTGTCTAAGGTTCTAGGCTATAAATAGGGTTGTTATCAGACATTTTAATCAGGTGGGAATATTTGTAATCTTGCTTGAGAGAAATTCAAAGTTTTACATTTGTTCTAAGCTTTTCTTTGTTCTAAGTTTCTGCAATTTACATTCTTGCTCTTTACAATTCTGCAAATTTATATTCAACAATTTACTTTTATATCTTTATAATCTATGGTTTTAAATATTTATCTTTTGTCTACAATGAACATGTGTGAGTAGACTTGTATAGTCCTGGGATTGTTGAAATGGTCTAATGATCTAATCCTATTCAAACCAAGTCTAGACTCTATTTTATTATAATTCACTTTCTAATCTAATCTCATAGTTTTTAATCCTTATATCAAATTTCAATCAAAGTACCGAAAGGTGAAGATTGATATTAGACCAAATGAGATTAGACAAGATGAACAAAACATGAGAATAGTTTTGTGAGTCTTGAGACATAATGGGATTTGCACTTAAAAGGGTCTCAATGATAATCAACCATGAGAATATGCTTGATTATCATTGAGATACATTCATGTATTCTGAGAGGAAACATGAAATATAAAAGAGAATCTCGTCTTTAGAAATGGATTTAACATAAGATAGAGATATAGACTTGGAATTGTTTAGTATTTATCATTAAGATCCATCCATAATCCTAAGGCTTCTTTATAATGTCTGAATTTTAACCAAAAAACTATTGAACTTTTAATCTTAATCTTTTTAGCTAATCATCATTAAAAACAAAATCGGTAATTACTTTAACTCTCTGTGGAACGATATTATTTTACTACTCGATAGAACCGTATGCTTGCGGATTCGTACCATCATCTGATTTTACTCTCCATTTTAGTTTGTTGTGTGGCTTCGTAAGAAGATTAAGGAACACTATGCATGTTGTTTGGTTAGCTTCAGTTTGGGTTATTTGGAAAGAACCCAACTCACGTTTCAGACAATAAACGTAACGTTACATAAATTGTTTGATAGAATTAATCTTGTTTCTTTTTGGTGGATGAAAGCAAAAAATTCAGGTCTTCCTTCATACATTAACCTTTGTGGGTTAACCCTATGGTGCATATGAGGTAGCTTTATCGGTGTTGTTGTGTGTTTTTTTTTTGTGTGATTTTGTAAAGTTGTAACATACATTTGGTTGTCTGTGTTATTCATGTGCACTATGCACTCCTGGGGAGAGCCGTTGGTTTAATATATTATTTCTTTTTGACTTGTTCGAAAAAAATAAACTTATGGCATAAAATATTTAACAAGTTCTGTTGAGACAAAACTGTTTCAAACTAAAACAAAATACTACTCCGTCCCAAAATATAAGCAAAAATTGGTCAACAAAAGTTGATGTATTTAGTACAAATTTTGAACCAAATACATTAACTTTTGTTGACCAATTTTTGTTTATATTTTGGGACAGAGGAAGTATTTGATATGTATTTGTGAACTTCTAAGAAATCACATTGACAATCTATTCAATATAGGTTAGGTATCACATTGGTATGTCATAATTACTATGATCTACCACAATTTTACATAAACTATAAACTGTATTTTATAAAAAATTATGCTAGATCGTCGTGATTTTCACATGCCTATCACAATATTAAATATACGCTCATATTATCTCATTCCAATCACTCTGTATTTTTATTTCCAATCGGGTCTCATACTAGTCTTCTCAATTCGACTATAAGTAAAAACTTCTGCAACACTTTTGTAAGTGTCAGAACTTCAGAAAACCGTGGAGCGAATATAGCGTCCAAACTAAGTCAGCAACCGTGGACTGACCTACATTTAATCTTGGTAGGGGACCTCTTTTAATCTTTTGGTGTTAACATTTTAAAAAATAAAATAAATTTTGCTCCTCTATTTTTTATCGCCTTAAAAGTTTGGTTGGTTCAAATAACAAAACATATGTTTGGTTCCACCATGAGAAACTCTAGAATCACTAGTACTTTTGGGTTGGTTAAATGTTTCACCACAAATTGATTATGTTAAATATTTATTATATTTTTCTAAGACAATTTTATTTCAGAGAAGTATAATTGATTTTGATTAATGTTCTTGAATATAATTATTTAGCTTTTAGAGCGGATTTTTAACCCCAAATTTATTGATGATCACACTTTTATGTAAATGTATCATAGCTAATATTCAAATTTTAAAGGCAAAGATTTTTTCTTTTTGACAAAAATAAAAAAGATATTCATTCATTCAAATTGATATAATATGTCAGATACAATATTAATATCGCTAAAAACTTAAATGATGAATCAGCGAACAAACTCACATTACTCAAGTTAATACTTAATAGCGTACAACGGCAAAATGCCTATAAACAATATGATAAAATCTAAATCACCAGATTACTCATGCTTTCGTATATGCAACGTTGATGTCCAAATCATTGATTGAATCTGTGATTGACCGAAGCTGATATTTCAATATGAACCAAACGACACTGCCACAAGACGCAAAATCAAACAACGTCGCGCAAGACGACGAACAACACTACGCCACACTCAAACGACAAAAACACGAAAAAAAATATAAAAGAAAATACTTGATATTGATCACATAGCATCAATGAAGAAAAAATTATGTCATCTACGTTGGCACCAAAAGACCATCCCATCCTATGCAGCAAATCATTGTGTTTTTAATATTAATTTATTAAAACAAAAAATAACAAACATGGGAAACAAGAACAAAAATAACAAATATGGGAAACAACACCTATCCGATTACGACAAAAATCTTCTAAAATAAGACATGGAGGTAAGGTTCTTAAAGATAAATAAACCATGCAACCCCACCCCCATTTTCGTTTCTGTAGATGAGTTAGGTCTTCCTAATTTTAGTTTTTTCTTGATTCTAATGGGTTAGATTTCGCTCCAAATTCATTTGTATTTATTTTTTGCTTTTTATAATATTATTGAATGTATTACAAATGATAGGGGGATTTTAAGGTGCCAACATAGTTGAAATGTCAGATATTTATAATCAGAGACCGAGGGAGTACTCAATTTGCATTTGTGATGGTGAGAGTATACCAATAGTAAATAAGGTTGGTTTTGTAAAGGTATAATATGTTTTAACAACATAATTACACTTCTTAATTTGTGTGAAAAATCTTAAACAACACTTATTTTAAAAAGGATGGAGTATTGAGGTCTGTTTGATAAGACCTAATTTTAAGTTTATAACTTATATCTTATGTCTTATAAGCTCAGGTGACTAAAAACGTCTCGTTTGATAACCGTCACTAGGTGTGACTATTGTTACACCAGCCCAACCCAAACCTTTTTTTTTTATTCAAGCCCAAATTTTATATTATAGGCTAAATTACATATTTGGTCCCTTAATTAATTTTCAAGTTTCATGTTAGTCCCCTAATTAATAAAAGTTTCATTTTGGTCCCTTAATTCCATCTCCGTTTGTCAACTTGATCCTAGTCCGTTAATTCTAACCCAAAATGTCTAAAATAGACCAACTTTATAGGTGGTCCGTCGTGAACCTTATCAATTTATTTAATTTTAACCCTTTGGTGATTTTGAAACAAAATGAACCATTAGATCAAGCAAGACCATAGAATCTAATAGTGAACCAACAACACATAACATTTCTTTCCTTTTCTTCATCTTCTTCCTTCTATTTCTTCTTCACCTTCATCAACTTTAATAAAAATAATAATTCCTGAAAAATGAAAAACCTCACCAAACTAACTATTTCAATAATTATATCAACAAAAACAATTAAAAAAAGAAAAACAAACCCAGAAAAAATTCTTCATCAGCAACAACATGAATCAACAACAAACAAACCCATCAACAATCATAAATCATCATTTAAATACATAAAAATCAATGAAGTCCAACAACAAACAACAATTGATTAAATCCATAAAAAAAAATCTTCAACAACAACATGAATCGGCACAAACCCATAATCAATAACAAATCAACACAAACAAACTCATAAACTATCATGAATGAGCATTTAAATCCATGAATATAGCAACAAACAAACCCAAATGAAATTGATTGAATCCATGAATCAACAACAACAACAATCCAGTAATCACCATCAACAACAATCATTAATTAACATTTAAATCCATAAAAGTCAAACATTTTCAACATGTATGAAACGAGAGAGAGAGAGAGAGAGAGAGAGAGAGAGAGAGAGAGAGAGAGAGAGAGAGAGAGAGAGAGAGTTTCTAGGTTTAAATTGGAATCATCAATGCAGATTCTGGGCTTTTGAATTTTTGCAAAGAGGGATGAATTAGCAAGGTTTTTTGTGTTGCAAAGAATGGATTTTGGGCATTGGCACTGTCAGTCTCGTAACTCCAGCAATGTTTGAATATTGTGTTTATTTTTATGGTTTTGTGAATGTTAAAGATGAAAGAGTGATGATGTTTGATTTTGAGAAAAACCCATAAACTCAAATGGTGCAGAAGACGTGGTGGAGAGTTTATTTTATGGGTTTATGTGAGTTTATGGGTTAAAGGTGGCGGTGTTGGATTTTTTTTCCGGTAGGTTGTGGTGGTATGAAGGTCATACGATTAAGAAGGAGATGGAATGGAAGGAAGGAGATGAAGAAAAGGAAAGAAATGTTATGTGTTGGTGGTTCACTATTAGATTCTATGATCTTGCATGATCTAAGGGTTCATTTTGTTTCATAATCATCAAAGGGTTAAAATTAAATAAATTGATAAGGTCTACGGTGGATCACCTATAATGTTGGTCTATTTTAGACATTTTGGGTTAGAATTAACGGTCTGGGACCAAATTGACAATCGGAGATGGAATTAAGGGACCAAAACGAAACTTTTATGGCTTAATTGCACTTTTGCCCCCTATCTTTTTCCAATTGTGCGATTTTGCACCCCATATTTTTTTTGAGCAATTTTGCACCCTATCATTTACCCCCTTTATGATTTTGTAGCCCCTCATGTGTTTTTTTGCTGATGTGTTGAATTTTGTTGACATGTCTTCATTAACTGTTTGCCATGTGTGTAATTTGTATTTTTAAAAAAATCAAAATTCAAATTACACATGTTGAATTTTGATTTTTTTAAAAATACAAATTACACACATGGCAAATAGTTAATGAAGACATGTCAGCAAAATTCAACACATCAACAAAAAACACACATGAGGGGCTACAAAATCAGAAAGGGGGTAAATGATAGGGTGCAAAATCGCACAATTGGAAAAAGATAGGGGGCAAAAGTGCAATTAAGCCAACTTTTATTAATTAAGGGACCAACATGAAACTTAGAAATCAATCAAGGGACCAAATATGTAATTTAACCTATATTATATATCTTCAATTTGGAAATATAAGCAGATATGATGCATTAGTCTAGCGGTCAAGTGTCTGCTTTCCTAACTCACAATCTTGGATTCAAGTCTTCGCTATTGTTTTTGTCATCTCTTTTTTCAAAGATTTAATTAATATAACGTATTTGTCATCTTTTTTTCAAAGAATTAATTAATACTCGCTGAAAGTTGGGTACTACCGTGCCCGTCTATCCGCTCTTTTTACCGCGCTAACGTGTGTATATTTTATTGTAACATCCCGCTTAAATGTAACTTTTATCAGTATCAGAGGAGATATGAGTGAGTAGGGGCAAAGTTGTAATTATGAGAGAAGGGCTTTATATAGGGGGAGGAATGATATTTCTTCATTTTCCTCATTTCCTTCTCTCACTTAAAGATCAGAATTTTCTCTCTCTCTCTTTCTCTCTCTCTCTCTCTCAAGAATTCGGTCAGCATCATCAACCTTAATCTACCAGCTTTCTTCCCTAATTTCTTGAGTTGAAGACAAGCAAGCAACCTTGGAAAGCTTGGAGCAAGAGAAAGCTAAGGAATTCCAAAGCTAGGGTTTTGGTAAAAGGAAGCTTGGCAAGGTCTGCAAGTATTAGGTGAGTTCCTTAGTACAGCTTATCCCTTTTGGGTCATATTGTGAGAGAATCACAATTTAATTTCTAAGGCTTAAGGAAAAAGGATAGTTTTCCCCTTTTGATACATATGTTTAATTCGTGCTTAATCCTTGAACCCAGTACGTTTTTATAGTTTAAAACGAGTCCCTGTCATGTTTCAGAGATCACTTCGCAGTTGGGTACCAAGATTTTGAGGTTAAAACACAAGTTTCAGGATTCTGAGTTCTGCTACCGTCGCAGAGCGACCAGGGCTTTGCTCTGCGAAGCTTCAAACGCATAAGTACTGTTCCGACGCAGAACGAAGCTTCAGACGCAGAAGTACTGTTCAGACTCAGACGCACCCTTCAGACGCACCCTTCGGACTCAGACGCACTCTTCAAACTCTGAAGGATCAGACGCAAGGGTTCGCAGAGCAAAGTTAAGTGTCGCAAAGCGAAGTGGTTCAGAATGGCTTTTTATTAAACAACAGTTGTATCAAGCCTATGATCTTTGAGATGCCTTGGAACAGAGTTACTTATGAACCTTCAAGGATTAACCGAGGATAAACATATGTATCATACAGAGTGATGGGTAGTTTTCCCACATGATTTCAGGAAGAGGAACATGAATTGTTATAGATGGGATAGTAAGCCCATAAGAATGACATATGATAACGATATGTCTAGAACCTATAATAGGTTAGCAGGAATATAGAGGTATTCAGATTAAAGTACAAGAGTACTAGGAATGTTTCTCAACATTCAAGGATTCAGATAAGAATAGTATCAGGTATGTTAAGGGTTAGTTTTTTAGGATACCCTTAACCAGGCAGATTATAGTGTACCTTAGTCAGTGGTACCAGGTTTTCCCTAGGTTCAGGTACATTTATATGTACATTAGGGCGTGTCTCAGCTGTTCATGTCAGAGTGACACTGAGGATATACGCAACAGTTCAGGACAGGACGCACCTTATACAGATTATATATATATTGACAAGTCGTAGCACAAGTACGCTTCAGATTTATTCTGGATAGGCCAGCCCGTTAAGGAGCCTACATGACGACTCACACACACACACACACACACAAAAATATATATATATATATGTGTGTCCAGGAAATTATCAGGAATACCAAGATAATGTTTTATATCAGGAATAATAATAATTAATTAACAGGATAAACTTTGTGTCTTCTGGGTTCTCGTAGTTAGAGAGCGCAGGGGGTTCCAGTCATTGCTGGAACGGGCAAGAACTTTCTGTGAGGATAACCACACATAAGTTTATACTGTGTCTTCTGTGTTCTCGCTAGTTAGAGCACAGGTGGTTCCAGTGCAGCTGGAACGGGCAGGAACTTTTCGTGAGGATAACCACACACACAGGCAAGAGGAGTCCGGTGATTAACCTCAGATAGGAATTTTCACCGGTTATCAGGGGAATGTGCTCCGGGGTTACTCCACTCGGGGACATTCTGTAAAATTAACTCAGATAATAATGTTTATTACACGCTAACATCTAACATAATAATATCAGGAAAACACTTTATTATGTTAACAGGCAGGAAATAGTTATCAGGCAGGTATCATGTATCAGGTATCAGGTATCAGGTTTCAGGCAGTGATCCTAGGTTCCCCTCGATCACTAGATTAGCAGGACGTAGTCCAGATTTCACGACTACACAGTTTAGTAGGAACAGGCAGGTTTAACCTTATATAGGTTGAGTTAGAGCTCGACGATCATAAGTTTTCCCCAAGATTGCCGATAGTAGTGGATGACGACCCTAGGTTCCCCGTGGTTGCCAACAATAGGTTGGGTGGAGCTCACTGAGACATTATGTCTCATCCCAATCCTTCTGGTGCATGTTTACAGGTAAGCAAGAAGTTCGTGATGAAGTTCGTTCAGGAAGACGCTGGATGGAGTGCAATTGCTCGTCATGTACCAGCTCAGAAGTTTATCAGACATTTGTATAAGTATATTTAGCGGTACTTGATTGATTGTATAAACGAGTAAATTTGTATTCTTTCAGTTGTATTGTATCTTTTTATTGAAAACCTTGATGTATCCAGTATCAGTTTAATGCTCATGCTAATATTCTAGATAAAATTAGTATGGGTGTTACAATTGGTATCAGAGCAGGTCGATTCAGACTGTGCCTTGGGTCATTAAAGATTCTATGAATGTAGGGGGACCATTGGGTTCCAGATATTGTTCTAAAGGTCATATCTAGTTGAGCCTGATCAACTCAATCTAGTATATGACAGTTAGGACAAATGTCTGAGAGCTGGATGTGACCATGGAGGAATGAAGTGTATGAAGAGCGAAGGTTAAGGCGTCAGATTTTAAGACAGAACTGGCAAAGAAGTATTTAATGCCAAAGGATGGTCATCAAGCAGTGAAGTAATTAAGCCTATTGATGGCGAAGTTTCAGGAATATAAGAGATATTTAAGGGTATTTAAGAGCAAGGTGAAGTACCTTAACCCAGTTTGACGCGTTGTTTAGCGATGCCTTCTCAGAGAAGACGTGAAGAGTAAGGAATTATGGAATACTCTAAGGAATGGTTTGGGACCTTAACGGGAACTGTAAGTTAAAAAGTTAAAGTGAAGTGTAGACTAAAGTATTAATTCCGGATACAGAGTTAAAGAATTGTAGTACCAGACCCAGAAACTCGGATTGAGGAATTATCAGTTAATTATTGGAAGCTCTAGACTCCCAGCAAGGATATAGTGTGTAAGAATCGAAGGACTTGCGCACTTGGACCGGACGGGGTTTTAATATCCAAACAGTTAAGAGACTTAGTTATGGATTAAGCGAATTATTTGGACAGATGAAGCTAACCTCAAATGTGGTCATCGAGCGTGAAGCGCAAGCAAGTTTAACCCCATCAGATCAGCCGCATCTCCCGAACCTTAAGTGTCAGAATTGTGAATAGAGAAGAGAAGATGGATGAGTAAGTCGTAGTGAAAGAGACCCCTAGAAAGGGCACGAGATGTAAATTTTCAACATAATCGAGAAATAAAGATTGAATCATATATTGCTGGATTTAGTGAACTGATAGATGAACAATATCGAACTTCCTTAATTGGATGAAGAGGGCAAATTTAAGATAATGCAGGATTATAGTAGACCGATATTTTGAGGATTAATCGGGATTCTAACCGAGACTTATTTTGAGGTCTAAGTATCTGGAAAATCGTCGCTAGTACGCAAGTTAAAGTCGTGGTTATGTTAAGGAGTTTTACGTTTTCAATTGATGGGCTTCCATACGTAAATCATTTGGAAAACTGAAAGAGGTCACCTTAGGTTGGTAAGCTGCCGAAGGTGATAAAAGGTACCAATCTTGGATTGCTCAAGCCATTAGAGGAATACATGGTCGAGAAGAGCTATGGAGGATTATTCAGATAATAAGATCAGGTTTTGAGTTATGAATGAGAACGAGGCCCGAGCCATCAGTGGGTTTATTATATGAAGAACATGAATCTATAAGAGTATTCAGGAAATTAATTTGTGAGAGCAAGTGTGATGTTTTCGCCTAAAGGAAACCATAAGGTAAGGGATGACCAGTCAGTAAGGTAAGTAGAACTTTGAATCGATTTTCAGTATAAAGATAAATCTTGTTATCAGTATGAGGGCTTCGAAGAAGGATTACAACACTTGAGTAATAGGTAGTCCAAGTCACAAGTGAAGCAACGAGCCGTAAGATGGTTCTTCTATGGTAACTACAAAGTTATAAATGAGTTTGGCCAGGAGATTTAATTTGGTAATAGCGGTGTATTGTCCCTATTCCAAAGCGAGTTATTAGAATCAGAGTTGCGCAGCGGAGAAGTAATCCAGGAATGTGTTAACAAACAATTCTAAGCTGAAGCTTAGGGAATAAAAGGCTTGCGAGGTCCTTGTAGGATAAATTGCAAGAAAGATACTGAGAGTTCAGTTCTTGCAACACAGAATAGCAGAAAGCAGTGACGACTTGAACCTATCATAAGTTCTAACAGGAAATTTTAAAAGTTAAGCTCAGGAATGCTTCGAACCTCGAAACTCATGAGAAATGGAATATCAAAGTAGTTAAGAATATGCGGAAAGAAATAAGAAGGATGTGTTCCTAGCACATTAAGTTAAAAGCAATGAAATGCTACCGCTAGTACAGTCATCTAGCTATTTTAGCTCAGTAACTTCAAGTGGACTTGAAGAGTAAGTTTAGCCAAAGAGAATTATGCATGAGGTAACATCAGTAGAGGTTGCACTTGCGAGAGGATATTTTTTTGAATTTGAAGCCTTGATAAGAAACGACAATGCAGTGGTATATGAGTTTATTCCACCTTGTACCCCCGTTATGATAACATGTTGCATGTATCAGGTTATGTTTAGTATTGTGTATACTTATCAGGCAGTGTTTATACTACTCAGATAGTAGCGTAACAGATTTTCAGTTATGTGACATGTATTAGTAACCGTGGTACGCAGTCAGGAATGTTTAAGTAGGAAGGTACTAGCCAGGACAGGTTTGTTGATATTAAACATATCTTAGCTGAGGAGTTCAGAAATTCTTGAACTTAATGTTCACAGATAGAGGAAGAAGAACATTCTATGCAGGTCAAAGGTCACTCGTAGTCTACAGTAACGGGCTACGTAAGTTCAGGTTATGAATAAAGGATTAAGAGATTAAGTATGCTATTTTGGTAGCAAACAGAGTAGACCTTTCTTTTTGAAAACGAGGAGTGTCCTTGAACGACATAAATTAAGAAGTATCTTGAAGGATGCAATTGTCAGAATCCCAGTAAGGAGGGAAATTCCTAAGTCAATTGGATACGCGTTATCGTCGACTAGTTAAGGCGGGACACGAGTAGCCTATAAGATTTCTCGAGCCCTTAAGGATTCCCGTGATGGGAATGGAAACAATGTTTATGGTTGTGATAAGTGTTACACCAAGGTTTCAGAAGGAAAAGAGACAAGTATTAGAGGTAATGCCTTCTCTTTATATCTGTATAATGGAGGTAGTTGCAGTAATCTTTACTTCCGATGAGAATACTCAATATTAGATGTTTCAGGGTAAGGATGATTCTATATGAAGAATGGTATAATTATGGTATAATTATATATGTAAGACGCCGTTATACGAGGCGAAGGACAAAGATAAGAATTCAATGGAATTCAATGGACATTCTGACGCTGCGAGAACGGTCACTTGACGCGAAAACGACAAAATTTTTAACGGTGACACTCTGTCAAAATTGTGGCACGTGGGCTTACCATCGTGCCACGATGCTGCCCAGATTTTTATGATTGTGCCACGATGCAGTATGATCGTGGCACGATTTTTCCAGTAGTGCCAGTCCCTGTAATTTTCCAGAAAAGTTTTATTGCGTTCAGATATCATTTCTCAACACCAGAAGGTCCGTATATGTTAAAAATTAGGTTTTAAGGCAAGGAAAGTCATAAATTAAGCATGCATTAACAATAGGGTAACTATTATACAAGAATTAGACCTAGAATCAAGTTATCTCACAATACATTCATTTTCCCAAATGTGGTGGGTTCTAATCTAAGAGGAACTCACCTCTTAGTTTCTGAATTCTTTCAAGGCTCCCAGCTCCAAGCCAAAAACCCTAGCCCCAAAACTGATTCTTTCCTCCACTCCTTACTTCTATTTCACCAAATAACCCATAATTGCTACCAAACGAAACATGCATAAACTCTTGCAACTTGATGAACAATTGGATTGGGTAAAGTACATGAATGGTTCGGCCAAGGGAAGGATGAGGGAAAAAGAGTTTGCTCTAGTGTCTAAATACAATGTAGATTAGAAAGAAACCATAGGAGGAAATGTGAGGAAAAAAGTGTGTGGGGATTTATATAGCCTCACGCTCAGTTTACCAAAATGCCCTTTTTCTTTGAAATGTCTCAGATACATCATCTCGACACTGATAAATAGCTAAGTTTTAAGCGGGATATTACAGATATTTGTGACATTCAAATGTAACAAACTCAACAATCCATATTTATATTTTTCAATGACAGCAATAATATAACAAATATAATAAAATTCTTATATTTTTTAATAACACCAACAATATAGCATTATTATATAAAAATTTGTTTAAGCGTATATTTT
The DNA here is from genome assembly GCA_018208015.1 of Medicago ruthenica. Lineage (NCBI taxonomy): Eukaryota > Viridiplantae > Streptophyta > Magnoliopsida > Fabales > Fabaceae > Medicago > Medicago ruthenica. The sequence goes on along the minus strand of CM031377.1, from coordinate 91,817,699 downwards.
GAATAACAAAAAAGTCAGCCCAAAATCCTCCCAAAAGGGGCTATTTTCTTTATATATAGTATAGATATAAGTTACAATTAAAAAAGGTTAAACTCCAATAAAATATGAACAATATTTGTTATTTTAGCGTAATTTGCTTCGCTAAAATAATTAGCCACACTAATAATTCCCTCCCAGATCCCTCCCTGAGCTTATAACGTATTTTATAAGGTACCATTTGACCCGATTTTTTTCTACTTCTCTACAATTTTAAGGAGAATGCAGGCCAAACACAATATCAATTAAGTACTTACTAAAAAAGTACTTTTTTTAGAATGCATAAAATTGAATGGAAGGAGCTTTGATCAAAAGTTGTTGAAAGGAACTTTAGAACTACTTAACACGGCAAGCTTGAATTTTTCTCCATTCATATACCCTCTTCGATTCAAGCTGACACCAATTCTTTTATTTTTTAATATTATATTTCATTTTTTTTCTTCCATTTAATTTTATTCATGTTGGACATCTTTACTCCATTTAATTTATTCATTCTGGACACCTTTACATTACCTCCAAGGTTACAGTCTAAAATATATAAGGCATACAAGTGTCTAATTTTACTTCCACTTAATTCCCCACCAAGTCCATGAACTCTCTCTCTCTCTCTATCTCTCTCTCTCTCTCTCTCTCTCTCTCTATATATATATATATATATATATATATACACACACACACACACACACACACATACTAGTGTTTAGACGGACACAGTCTGTCTGCTCTTTTTATTACACTAATGCGTATAAATTACGAACAATAATTTTTAAGAAATTTTGACTTTAATTAAAATTACAAGTAAGATCCCTAAAAAAATTATACGTATATATATATTTTGCACTTTCATATTGTAACAAACTATACATATTTTTTTCAGTGATACCTACTATGTAACATATATAATATAATATAAATTTTTATCTTTTTGAATGACACCAATAATATAACATTCTTATAACTAAATATTATATTTATATAGATACATACATACATACATACATACATACATACATACATACATATATATATATATATATATATATATATATATATATATATATTCTTCAGCTCCACAAAAAATATTTTAAACATTTTTTTATTTATTATGTTAATTAATAATAAATTCAAAGCTTTGTACAATATTTTGTCAAACAACTTTTAACTTAAAAATAGCTTTAAAAATAAAAAAAATAAAGTAACCAAACAACTTTAACTTCTTTCTTAAAGCCCTTAATTTTGACTTTGATTTAAAGTAGCTTTTACACTGTAAAAAAGTTAGACCAAACGATGCCTAAGTTAATCCAAGTAGTTTTTAGCTTAAAGCTTATAGTTTATCATTAGTTACCTCAATTTTATCCATGTAATTTTAATTCAGAAAAGTTAAATATTCATTAAATATATCACTTTTAAATCATTTCATATTTATAAGTTAGTCCAACCGCTAATTTTTACTAAACACTATAAATTTAATTTGCTAACTTATCCACTATCGGTTATAAACCAACTTATTAACTATCTTTTATAAATCCATCCGTTATACATTAGCTTATTGATTATTCACTATTTTTACTAAAGAGGGTCTTAAAAGTTCTTTTGCTTGACCATGCTAGCTAACAGCAACATGTCTGAAAGGAGAGTAACGAATATCAAGACAGTAACTCGTTATCTCATGGTAGTTAGAGGTTTGAAGTACAATCACATGGAATTCTGTGAATTATGGAAGAAAAAAAATTACATGTAGTCCCTGCATTGTATAGAAGAGGGTCAGTTTTTTGGAGTCACATGGTTGTGCTTATAGAAACACGTACATGAAGGTCCACTTTTTTTAAATTCTTTTACTTTTTTGATAAGATTACATGAAGGTCCACTTTGTTAGGTTAAAAACAAGCACGCTGTTATAATCGCACTCAAGATCTAACCCCAATTTGGGAACACACACGGAAAATGAAACCTATACCGAGAAAAGTTTTAGGTAAGTGTTCAACATCAACTAGTACAATCTATAAAGTTTCTGATTTTAGTTACAAGCTTACCGTTTTTTAGAAGAGAAAGTTTATAGCATTTCATTAGATATGAAAAGAGTGATATATGGTGGTACATCAACATAAGTGTGAGAGTTACTTTAAAATGAAGCTACCTCTACCAACGCATGAGCGACTTTATTTGCTTGCTTCTGAATACATTCAACATGACAATTTTCAAAAAATTAATTACAATTACGTTTACATGCTTCCATAATAATGCCGAATTCCGTATTACGTCCGCTAACTTTATTAAAATAGTCAGCCACTTTTTTCGAATCAAGTCCGAAATCGACATTTGCTAACTTTAGTTCATGAATCCATATAATAACATGATATTAGCCCAACACCTCCCCTACATCTACCGAGCATAATAGAATAAACCATAGAATTTTAACGAACACATAGCTGCCCTCAGTGGCGGAGCTACATCCAGCATTGTGTAGGCATGTGCCTGCACTAAAATTCCATTTTAGTATTAATGATGTACATTATGCCAACAAAATGCCCACATTACTTAGTAAAAAAAAACTAACTATTCCAAAGTAAAACTACTCCAATTACTTAATATCTCATCTATTGATGAATTGATCAATTACTCATATATTTCTTCATCTTGCAATGAATTATTCATTTGTAATAAAATTTTGTTCTAAGTCGAATGATCATTTCAATTTTTAATGCAATCTTAACTACTCTCTGCCATAAAATGACTAACTTAGTTGAATGTTTTACATATTTTTTTTTTTGAAAGATTGAATGTTTTACATATGTAAATGCACAATTTTGACTTTTAATTATCTATTAGCAAAATTTTTTTTAAAAAATAAATATTTTGAAAATATTCATAGAGACAAATCCAACATCTTATATGCTATCATTTGTTCTTACATATTAATAGAAAAACAAAGTCAAAATATGTTACGTGAATAACATATATATCAAACATGCTCAATCATAAAAAAGGGAATGATTTTTTTATTGTTCACTAACTCTTGTATTATTCTCAAGTCAATAATTTCTACTTTGTATTTATGATAATGTAAATATATCAATACTTGATTAAGAGTAATTTTGTAAAAGTATTATTATTTCTCTTTCATTTATATATTATTGTAAGGTGTTTATTTTACTTTAAGCTTAGAAAATCTCAAATACCATTTTTTTTGGCAAATAATATTTTTAGTATTACAATATGAATATTCCCCCCACAATCTAAAATTTTTGGCTCTGCCACTGGCTGCCCTCATTATCACGAGGTCGAGTGCACATTACCAATTCTAATTCTATTGTAGGAGGAAGAAAAAGAAGCATAAAAAAATTACATTTATACTTACCTTGAATTCTTATAATGTTTTTTGATGCACATGATATTTGGTTTTGGTTTATTTATTATTTTTAAGGAATTTGGTTTTGGTTTATATATAACAAAAAAAACAACACTTATATCAACAATTATTTTTCGGTTGTAATAAGTTTAGCGGTGAAAATCACACATACTAAGTGGAGATAAGCGAAGTATTGTGGGTTCAACCTACAGCCTAACATTTCAAACGTTCTTACGTGTTATATTTTTATATTAATTTATTTTAAAATAAAATCACATTTTAAATGAGTTTTAGCTACGGCGTATCGGTACCCAACCAAACTTTAGGGTTCTTAAGAATTTGCTTTATTTTGAGAGAGAAAAAAATACAAAAAATACATTTATCATGAGGCAGAGGTATAAACTAATAGAAAAATGCTAACAAGTAGCCCTAGGGCATAAAAGATATTTATCATGAGACAGAGGTAGAAACTTATAGAAAAATGCTAACAAGTAGCCCTAGGGCATTTGTTAAAAACTAAATGTGAAATATAGTCTTTTTTTTTTTTACAAAAATAGGGCATTCCTTGAAATTTTAAAAAAAAATATCTTTTCCACATAAAGTTTCTCTTTTATTTCCTTTTTTGTTTCCATATGTCGTTAGAGCATTTGTTACACTACAAGAAAGATGTCATTTAGCTTCAGAAATTGTAACTTCAGACCATTTCTTATGCTAATAGCGTCTACCAAAGTATTTAATAGACATCTCAACTAGGTTAACATCCCTATAAAATAAGAATAATCTGCATGCATACTCATAACATACTAATAAAAAAAAATACATCTAGCAATGGGAGGCCAAACCTTACCCAAAGAAAAATAAAAATAAAAATAAAATAAATCAAGGAAAATAAAAGAAAGAAAAAACTAAAGGAAAATCTAGGAAAAAGGACATCATTTTAAATGATGAGATGATGCATCTGTAGAGCGGATATTATAGTTATTATTTGTGGTTATGGATTTTATTATTATTATTATTATTATTATTATTATTATTATTATTATTATTATTATTATTATTATTATTATTTTATTTATTTTTTTAGTTAAAATTATACATTCATATGTAGCTATAACATATATAATGAAGTGGGAAGTTGCAAAAAAAAAAAAAAAAAACATATATAATGAAGTTAGTGCATGTTCTCTACTAATCAACACCAACATCACTCCTTCAGTGTCATATTTAAACTTTCATTATATTGGAATGAAAACACATTCACATCCATGGTGAAATTTTGATCGAACAAATTGGAATGAAAACACATTCTCATCCATGGTGAAATTGGAACGAATAAAATTGGAATGAAATTATAAATAAAAAGGAAAAAAAACTTTACATTTTGAAAAAGATAACTCTGTAGCATTATATATGGTGTGGTACTGTTGTGTGCAAATGTGAGTTATATGTCCCACCTCGGATAGAAAAATGGAGGTTGAACGCCTTTATAAGTAAGATGACTCATAAACCATTTGCCTTAAGGTTTTGGGTAAGAGTATGACGTCTCTCACACTTATATGGTTGCTCTAACCTAGATGTGGGCGGTCCTCCGGTCTCCCCCACTCCCCCCCTTAATGACCCAACAATGGTATCACCGGACTCCCCCAATCCCCCCCCTAATGACCCAACAATGGTATCAGAGCCGCGAGGTTCAACGAAGGGTACGACGATCGGCTCCTTGTATCGGTTCCATTGCGGAGAAAGCGGCGGTACAAGCTTCTTATGTTTGGTTTCGCTGCGGAGAATACAAGTAAGTAAGAGTTTCCGCTTGAGGGGGAGCACGATGAATTGATGAACTCACACTTGAGGAGGAGTGTTGTGTGCAAGTGTGAGTTATATGTCCCACATCAGATAGAAAAGTAAAAGTTGAACATTTTATAAGTAAGAGGACCCATAAACTTATTACCTGACCTAGATCTAGGCGGGTGACATCTCTCTTGCTCAGACCGTCTCTCTCTCTCCCCCCCAGTCTCTGACAGAATGAGGCAAAAGAAGATCATTTTCGTTTAGGAAAAAAGTTGGTTGAAGGAAGTTGAACACTATGGAGAGGGAAGGAAGGGGAAAAAGGAGATTTATGATTTTGTTAATAATTAAATAAAATTAAAATGGAGATGTCAATCCTACCCTTGTCTTCGGTAGTTTTAAAGTTAAAGTAAGGGCTTTTAGTGTCCAAATAAAAATGTGTTTCATGCTAAAACACACGAGTCGAACTATACATAATTCAATTGATAGCCTAGTCGGCCACTCCTTTTCCAAAGCAATTGGCCAAATGTTTTCTTCCCTTCCAACATTGTTGTCTACCTTACTGTACTATCTCTATTGTGGTCCATCCTTTTCCTTCCTTATATCTCTTTCACCACTTTCTCCATTTTTGCATACCATATATCATATTTTACACTTCTTTTTCAACTCCTTCCATTCTCCTTCCACAATATATATAGCTTGTGTCGTCTCAATCCTCTATATATATATAGCTAGCTTCATTATATATGTTATAGCTAGGAAAAATAATTAAAGCACTTGCACTTTGAAGAACCCATTGCACTAATTAAGCTAACTAGCATAATTAAGGATATGTCTAGTCGAAGGTCAAGGCAACAATCAGGAGGGTCTACACGGATCTCTGATGACCAAATCATCGACCTTGTTTGCAAATTGCGTCAACTTGTTCCTGAGATTCATAATAGGCGCTCTGACAAGGTACTATGGCTATTTCAATCACTCAATAGATACACACTATTCATAGGGATGTTAAAGCTATGCTTATACTCCTAATTCAAAAAAATTGAAGTACAATGCCTTAAAATAATACTATCTTGATGTGTGGAGTGCCCTAAAATGATAAAAATAGGACGGTTGACCGTTGAATCAGATCCATATTAGATAACACCATATGTTAATTACAATTTTCAACGTGAATTGAATTAACAATCTAGTCACTTGAATTAATTTAATGTATGCTTGCATATGATTAATTAAATGTCGCGGGTGTATGAAAATATGGGTGTCCGTAAAATATTTTTTTTATAAAGTTTTACTTAGATGGTTTCATCCAGATTAGAAAAAATATAAATAAATGAAATAGTGTAAGATATTACAAAATTATTGTTATTAATAACCAATGACAGTAAGGGGTGGATATCTCAATTTGGCTTGAGCTAAAGATTAAAAAAGTTGAAATAGTCAAATTGTCTGAGTTCAAACGCTGTCATAAATATACAATGAATTTAATGAATTTGAGACATAAAATAATTTAATAAATGTTACATTGAAAACATAAAATAACACTTATTTGGGACATTTTGTTTTGCTAATAAAATATGAGACGGAGGTAGCAATATCAAATTTAGGCTGAAGTTTTTTGGGTGACTAGGTCATTGGTTTTAAAATTAAAGAATGAGATTTTTTTTTTCAAGTAGCTTAGTGGCTAGAGCTCACACATTTTAAATGTGGAGAAGTGGGGTGTCCGAGGTTCGAACCCCGATCTCTGCATATAATATGCAATATCCGTACCAACTGAGCTAAGCTCACGGGGATACAGAATGAAAAAATTATTATTAATTAAAGTGACACTAGTGACTATTTAACAATCATCTTTAAAGGAATTTCAACTTCGTCGCTTAAAGTTATAAGGACCCCTCATGGAGAAACTAGGTCATATATAAAGGTAGGGATATTGCATATTATATACAGGGGCCGGGGTTCAAACCACAAACACCCCACTTCTCCACATTATAATGTGTATGCTCTAACTATTAGACAACTTGATAAAAAATTAATAATAATGGGATGAATCTTGAAATTAGTCTCTATGTAACTATGTTGTACACAGACTCGTAAGAATAGTCTGCGTAATATGCAGAGATACATTGATTTATAAAAAAAGTAGACTCTGCATCGACTATATGATATATACTCAGAAACTGACCCCATGTATTGAAGAAGAAATTCCCAAAGTACAATACCAAAATCTATGTCCATAACTTTAAAGGGTTTACATTGATTGGTATATATATTCACATTTACACAGATAGACAGACATATGTATGATTAAAAAGACCTTAAAAAAAGAAGATATATATGCATATACATTTGTTAAAAAAATAATCTAATATATGCTGCTTCTTCATTCTTAAATATAGACCCTCTTGAAATTTATTCTTGTCCCTTTTTATAAGACATTTTAAGTTTTCATTTGTATTAATTATTTCTCTATAAACATACCCCTAAATACTATATCGTAAGCATAAAGTAATTATGTCCTCCAAATAGTAAATTAGAATAAGACAAATTGTCAACAAATATAATAATACTACAGTAATTTTTTTTAAGAGACCAAACTAATCTACCGAAGTTGACATTAGAAAAGAATCAAAATTGAGATCTTGATAAAAACTCACTCCAAGATCCAAACCACACCATCGAACGAAACCAAATCTTTTTTTTTCGTTGAGATTCTATACATAGGGAGGAGTTAGTACAATAATAATAAGGATCAAATGGTTAATTTTGACCAACTCATGGACTCCAAATAAAAATGCAGAGTGCATGAGTATTGTTACCAGCATGTTTTTAGGTGACCATGTGTGATGTTTTTTCCCTCACATTTCAACTCTTGCTACCACACTTTAATTAATTTCATATGCAAAGTACGGCATGTGTAGGTAACCGATACTGACATAGTGGATGCATGCAGGTACCAGCTTCTAAGGTCCTACAAGAAACCTGCAACTATATCAGAAACTTACAAAGAGAGGTTGATGATTTAAGCCTGAGATTGTCTCAGTTGTTGGCCACAATTGATTCTGATAGTGCTGAAGCTTCAATCATTAGGAGCCTACTTAACCAATGATGAATTAATAGTTTCTTAATTAAAGTAGATCACATTTTCAATTTTCAATAAAAATTTAGTATTTGCATGCACTATAGGTAGCAACATATAATATGTGCCTCCTTTTGAAGGCAAAAAATGTAGCACTTGTTTGATTTATTAATGTTCTCAATTTTGTGATAGTGTTATGACTTCAGTTGGCTAGAGGTTTAAGATCAGATTAGATTTGTAAGTCATATATATTATCTATAAAGTTAATTTGTTTTTTGGTACACTATTAGTGTAAATATTTATTTGTTGTTAAGCAATCACAATTAATTAAATATGCAAAACATAAGTCTCTTTTACAAAAAAGCATATCGTCAGTATTCAGGTTTCAAATCCAAACATCTTCCGCATTATCCTGCAAAGTAATGTTACTTGAAACATTTTGTTCCATCAAAGATTTCTTTGTTTGTGTGGAGATTATTAAATGATCGCCTTCCAACAAAAATTAATTTAATCCATCGAAGGGTGCACAATTTAGCATTGTCTTTGTATGTGGAAGGATGTGACCAACGACGGGCCCGAAATAAATTTTAAGCGAGACTAAAATTTTTGGTGAAGTAAGTTATACTATAAATAACATATTTATTAGTCGTAATACTAAATTTTCAAAGAAAATAGTCTATCACCCACTTGTTGAAAATGAAATAAAATAACATCATTATTAACTCTTCCAAGAACATATCATTGTACCAAAAAATATATATCATAAGCCTTGTGAATTTTGGATATTCTCTTGATTATGAATTGAAGCCTTAACTTATTGTATATAGGAGAATTTATTTCGTAATATTGACTTATTTATAGAAAGAAACATTAGTTTTGGTCAAAAGAAAGAAACATTAGTTAAGAATAAACAAAGTGTGTTTAATATTTTATTCGAAGTTACTTGATTTATTTTATTAATACCGAGGAAAAAAATTGCCGTAAAAAAAGAAGTATAATATTTGTGACCGAAATATCAACCATATGTATAATATATTTTGGCGACCGAATCAGAGAGCGATTAGTGGTCTCTATTTTGATCACTAAACAAGTTAGTGACTGGTTTCTATGCTTTAATGACCGAAATTTCGGTCCCTAGAGACGAATTTTTTAGTAATATCATATTTAAAGAAAAAATTCTAGGTTGGGTTTGTGTGGCTATTGCCAAACCATGCGTAAAGAAGGTCCACACATGGATGCAACTTGATTGAAATTATACCTCCAATTTTTTTTTATTGTCTTTTTGCCGCTAAATTACGGCCGGATGTTCTATCTTCGTTAGGAATAAGTCGTGGATTAAAAAACGATTGTTGTTGTTATATTGTATAATTTATATAGGTTTGATATCTCATGAAAAACAAATAAAGGAATGCCTTCATTTGATTTGGCTAGCAAGTAGGTGGTCAGTTTAGAAGCATCTTAACCATGTGGTTTTTATAATCAAGATCGTCTATCAGGTTCATCTTTTGACATGGTCAAACTATTGGTATGGTCATTGACTAGTCCTAAAGTTAAGGGCTTTTCTTATGATTACTATCAATGAAACATTCAGCCACTCTGATGTTTATGAATGGTTTTTACCTTATAACTGATTATCATTTTTCATTTTGATTTGTTGTTTTAGTGTCTTTTCTGTAATAAACTATTGTAGTTTTTCAATCTTAGCATTACCTGTGTTGTGATTGTGTTGTTTAATATATCGTATTTTGGCTTTTTCAAAGACAAAAAATGACTTTTAATTCATTTTTTAGTTTCTTAATTGATGTCCTTAACAAACTAAGTTAGCATGACAGAGTGTGTTTGGTGATGGAGTAAGTGAAAAACTGTATATAAATTAGAATTCTAGTCAATTAAAATATTTTAGTTGAACTCCCTTCATTTTTAAACTTTTTATCTAGATAGAGTGAATTTTAAGCTAAATATTTATTAAGAAAAAATAAAAAACAATAAGTTGATAGGATATAAACCAAATCTAGAAAAGCAATAAAATAAAATTTCTTGTATTAAGCAGATTTTGTAACCTCTGAGGAAGTATTATATAACTAAAATTTCTTCTAGACAGAGTAACAATATTTTGTCTCCACATAACTCAATTGGTAAAAATATTGTAGGTAATATGTAGGGGTAGGGGTTCCAACTCCTATCCCCCACTTATTCACCTTATGAAGTCAATTATTAGTCACTGAGCTACTTAACAAAAAAAATTAATATTATTATTTTATTCTTAAACATTTTTAAACAATTTCTATAAAAATATTCAAGCAGTTAAGGACCAATTTTAAAATATAGAAAAGGGAGACTGATTTGCAAAAAATAAAATTTGGGGACCCATTTATAATGTTTTGAGAATTAATAGGGACCAATTTTCAAGATTTGGAAAATATAGGGACCATTAGCAAAATTCGAAAGAATTATAAAACCCAAGTTGAGAGTTACATTGTATAGAGAAAGATTGCAATTTCAAATTCTAAATTTTTAGTTGGTATGTGAAACTCTATAAATTTAGTTTTGACAAAATACTTTATATAATTCATTCATTTTAAAAATTCCAACCTTTAAAAAATGAGGTCTCACAACAAACATTGGTTTTAAGCCTCACATTATGTTGGATTAACCGTCGTCATTCAAACTCTTCAAAATCCTCTTATCAATTTATGGAAACACTCCCACGACTAGGAGCACTTCCTCTCCCACCCATCTTCCTCCACGACTACGTAGCTTAAAGGAAAACGTGCTCTGCTAGCGCGGAAACAAACAAACAATAAGTCTTAGAAAGATGAGTGCTATCAACCATAGTATTCAATAGCGGCCGCGTGTAGCGTAGCGCCCACGAACTGCTACATTAATCGTTGTAGCGGTGCAGAATTAAACAGTGGCCGCTTGAGCTGTTATAGCGGCGTAGCGGTGCAGAGCGGATAGCGGCCGCTTCAGCCGCTATTTGATTTTAGTAAGAAATTTTTAAATTGACTCTATTATTAAAACTTTTTTAGGGCATTTTGAAGATTTTTTTCTTCTTTTTCTCTCTTCTCACATGTGCCGCATAACAGACTCTTCTATCTTCTATCTTCTATCTTCTATCTTATGGTTTCTCTTGTTTTATGATCTTTTTTATTTGTTCCTCTGTCTTTTGTTTTTTCGTGTTTTGATTTATGAATGTATCATGACATTTGAGTGTTATATTTAATTTTATATTAAATATAAGTTTTTTTTGTTGAGAAATATATAAGTTTGTTTATACTTTGTAATATTATTCATGTAATTGTCCAAGAAATAATCAAATATTGGTGACCGCTATCTGTCATACCGCTGTACGCTAACTCGCTATTCCACTTTTGAAGTCAACCGCTACGCACCGCTATCTGAGATCGACTACTATGCTATCAAGACACTCCTAAGGCTTCACATAAATCCAATGTGAAATATTTAACAACCAAAAGGCGAATCTAATGACTTGAGAGGGGGGTTGAAGAATTAGGAGTGCCTAAAGTCAAAAAGTCTAATTAGCTTTTCAGATTAGTCGGTAAGCACTTTTTCAATTGAGTCCGCTCGCAAACTTCTATGAATATGACATCTCGAATGTGATAGATAGGCCCTATCTTGATTTGTTTGCTTTGTTCATTCCACCGATCCATCTATGGAATTCATTTTCCTAGTATATTCCATGACTAGTTAATTGTAATTTCAATAATATGATGATATAATACCTATCTGTCTCATTTTAATTATCATTTTAACATTTTTTTTTCTTGTCTTAAAATAATTATCAATTTAAAATAACAATGCAACAATAATTATTTTTCTTCTGCTAATATACCTTTATTTATTACATTCCACTTCACTTAACTAATCTTGCCAACTAAAATGAACAAGGTTGTTATCAACTCAACTAATCATTTTCTTAAGAATCACACACAACTCTAAAGCGGCTATTAAAATGAGACAGAGGGAGTATATTATTTGATTCCAATGTTGAAATAAAGTGTATATATATGAAGGACACTTAGATGAGATGATAATAAATCTTTTTCAACTTAATCAAAGGTCTTGAGTTCGAATTGAATCACAAGAATGTAACATTGTTAAATATCTTATGCAGAGTTTTATCATTAATTACGGCCCTATTCGGTCTCTACAGTTGCATATAGATGATATCTAGTTCATATCAAAATAAAAGCATATATAACAAGAAAGAGTTTAATCAAAAAGAAAAAAAAAACAAGAAAGAGTTGTCCTATTTTGACACAACTATTTCACATTAAAATTTCGACAACAACTTAAATGGCTAAGTCCGTTAATTATATTCAATATAACAATGTGATCATTCATCATCTGAATACAATTAGTCACGATTTTGAACGTCATTAACCACAATGTTAAAGTGTTTAAATATACACATATAAATATTAATCATTCAAATTATGTTCAAATTTATATGATTTTTAGTGGTTCAAATATACATATTATTCACTAACAATATTTTGTGTCCAAATATATAGTTGAAAATTGTGGTCGATGAAGTTCAAAATTGTGTCAAGTAGATAGTTATTAAGATGTGACACTTTGTCATATTATTTTGAACACAAATGTTTATAAATTGTAAACATTTTGCATATCTTAACTGACAAATAAATGTTAACCTGTTAATTGTTAGGTTAATAACCAAGGTCTACAACAAAAATTTTAATGAGGAATTTTAAAATAATTTTTTTTAATAAAAATAAATAAATAAATTTTGTAGAGTCCTAGATTTAGATACATGACCAACAGTATTGGAGGCTTTTTGGATAAACAAGATCATGTATTTTGCTACCGACTCTGGCTTTATTTTGCAAGTTGTTTGAATTGTTGCAACAACACGCTAAGATTGGTAATAAACAGGTCCTGCAAATACTGTTAGGTCTACAATAGAAGAAAGGGACTTAACGTTTCCACAAGATCTTATCATTTGAGGCATATGATCCACACATATATGTTTGATCCTCTCCTGAAATCAAATTAACATTGTCAGTATAGAAATTTATGTGTTTTTGGTACTCCCACTCGTTTTATATTTCATCAATATATATCAAAAGCGTGAATTATTATTAATATCAATATATGTATAAAAAGGAAAGAATTGATATTGCTTAATGTTTAGTTGCAAGATGAAAAAAAGTAGAAATGTAGAATGAGAAAGAAAAAAAAAAGTATTCCCATTTAGAGATCTATTACATTTTTGACTTGCATTGTAAATATGCTTCACAATACTCTCATTGTCGGACTTTCTTTCTTGCCAATTCTCAAGAATGTTTTTTTGGAGGAACATGTTTCGTGTCATCTAACCAACAAGTTTCATCTCTTACTCACATAGATAGCTTGCATAAGGATGACCTAGTAATTTTTTTTTGCCATCTCATGATTGTGTTTTGTACACACCACAATAAATTTTCATACACCAACAAATATTTTCGCAATCTGAATAAACAATCGCCTTTTATGAATCATATGTGGCCTCGGTGATGGATAAAATTATCTCGTCCAACCAGTCAGCTTTCCTTAAAGGTTGGCAATTGGTGGATGTAGTGGTGGCAGTCAATGAGGTTGTGGATCTAGCAAAAAAAAATCTAAGCAGGATTGCCTCATTTTCAAAGTGGACTTTGAGAAAGCTTATGACTTGGTGAGCTGGAGTTTTTTGGAATATCTGTTGAAGAGAGTTGGATGTAAGTGGTGTGCTTGGATGCGAGCATGTGTTTTTACAGGTAATCTCTCTGTGCTTGTGAACGGGTGTCCAACACAGGAAATTAATATTCAGCGAGACCTTAAGCAGGGTGATCCTCTAGCTGCTTTCCATTTTCTCCTAGTTATAAAGGCTTTAAGTATGTCAGTTAGGAAGACAGAGGCGTTGGGGATGTTTACATGTTTTAAAGTTGGGAGATCTGGGTTGTTTGTGACACATCTTCTATATGATGATGACACTCTTTTTATAGGAAATGCAATGATGGAGAACCTTTAGGCCATTAAGACTATCTTAAGGCGTTTCGAGCTTGCCTTAGGTCTTCGAATTAATTTTGCTAAGAATTGTATCATGGGAATTAATGTTGATGCGTGTTTCCTAGATCTGGCTGTGAATTTTCTCCATTATAGTGTTGGTTCATTTCCTTTTAAGTATTTGGGTCTTCCAATTAGGGCTAATTCCAGGAGATTGTTTACTTGACAACCTCTATTGGATATTGTGGTAACTCGTTTGAGCTCGTGGAGTAATATGTTTGTTAGTCAGGGTGGGAAGGTGATTCTTTTAAACTCGGTACTTAACTCTATTCTGATTTTTTCCTTTCCTTTATGAAAATGCCAAATGGTGTTTGGATACGGATTGTGAAGATTCAATGTTTTTTTTGTGGGGAGGGTCTAAAGGGGCAAGAATGATTTCGTGGGTCTGATGGTTAGATGTTTGTAAACCTAAGAGTGAAGGAGGGTTGGGTATCAGAGATATAAGATTGGTTAATCTTGTCCTTTTGGGAAAGTGGCGTTGGAGGTGGATCACAGGAGGGGAAACTATGTGGAAAGATATTATTAGAGCTAGATATTTTAAAGGGTCTTTGTGGGATCATCGTGGGGGGAGGGTTGTGGGTTTAAGAGGTGTTTCAAACTGGTGAAAGGAGATCTCCTTATTAGGAATAGGTCAATTTGAGTCCCATGATTGGTTTTCTGATAGAATCTTAAGAAAAGTTAGAGATGGTCGATCTACATATTTTTGGAAAGATCTCTGGTTGGGAGCTATTCCTTCGAGAATTCGTTTCCTCAGGTTGTTTCAAGTTTCTATTTAGAAAGAAGCTAAAGTGATTGATATGACCGTGAGAGAGGGATCTGAATGGGTATGAGATCTTAAGTGGAGGAGGGGATCATTTTGAGTGGGAACTTGTGATTTTGGGAGAGTTGCTCCAGGCTTTAGAGAGTCTGACCTTATCTGAAGGTGTACACTTACGGGTTAGGAGCAATGATTCATCGAACATTTAATCAGTGAGATCACCTTTTAAATTTCTTCATATGAGAGCTAGTGTGGTGGACGAGATGTGAGAAGAAATTGTGCAACTTCTTTCAAGGGTGTGGGATTCTTGGTCTCCTCTTAAGGTGATTGTTTTCTCTTGGAAGCTGTTTCAGGATAGAATTCTGACTCAACAAAATCTCTTTTCTCGGAAAATTATAGTTGTTCCTGGTGCTATTTCTTATGTTTTTGTAATGAGTATGTTGAGTCGGTTAGTCACATTTTTGTTAGATGTATTTTTTTAGGCCAGATGTGGTATCATGTGTTCAGGTGAGTGGGGTGGGAGTTTGTTTTACCTTCAGATTTAGCGAGTCTTCTTAGTTATATGTTCAAATTAGGTGGGGGAAAAAGAAGAGGTTTGATTTCTTATTAATCTATCAAATTGTTGTGTGATCTTTGTGGAGACCCCGAAGAGATTGTAGACAAGATAAAATCTATTTTGGGCGGTGGTTTGTAGCTAGGAAAAAAGAGATGGGGAAATGTATGTTTTTGAATGGTTTTTGAACCCGCTTTGATGTATTAATTATTAATTCGGTGTTTGTTTTCTTTTGTGGGTTAAGTATCTTTTGTACTTTTTTCGAGTTGTGAGTTAAGTACTTTTTATACTTATCTCATTTTCTAATAATTTTTTTCTTTTATAAAAAAGGTCTCATATCAGAAGAAGGATCCTTCATATTAGAAATTGTATAAGGGTTGTGAGAACACATGACCTTGAAAAACAAGATGAGAGTCATATTACCACGACAATCAATGAACAAGTATGCTAATGTAGTTTGTGGATGATAAGATGAAGTAGGAAATTTCATGTGATTGTGAGTACAGTTTAAGTGGGAAAGGTAACAAGTATAATAATTCTATCAATTTTAATTTTTTGAAGGTCCTGATTGGCCAAATGATATGTCCGGTGAGGAACTGATGGAGGCAACGATGGCAGAAAAGTGCTCCGGTACGGTGGCGATGAGTCTGATAAGTGCCAGAAAGCAGTTGTTTTGTGTTATATTTTTAGGCACTTTTGCTACTTGTTTTGCAAGTTATCATAGGAAAAGCTAAGAATTATTGATCAAATGACAAAATTATGATCCTATGTCTTACCTCATCCATTTGTGCAGGAAATAACAAGCTAGGACATGAATTGAGCAAAGAAACATGAAGAAATGTAAAAGCTAGCTCGTCACAGCGAGGGAAGCGCTCGCCATAGCGAGTGTAGGCAGGGAAAATCAAGTTGTCCTCGCCCCAGCGAGGAACAAGCTCGCCACAGCGAGCAAAGGCGGTTTGGACCCCATTGCTGACATAGAGCAAATCCAATGGCCAAGAAAGCTTTGCTCGTTGCAGCGAGCAAGCCTGTCGCTGCAGTGAGCCATTAAAAAATCAGATAGTATTTAAGCCTTTTCTGATACTTTTTGAGAGAGATACTTTACTATTAGAGAAAGAATAGGGTGAAAAATTATTGTTTTTCATAAAGCAAGAGTGATTGAGTGTGAATTCACTAAGAATCTTTGAGAAATCAAGACTTAGCAATGGATCTTCATCTTTCCTTCACTTTTGTAATGTTATCATGATAATGATCAACTAAATCTCCTTTGTTGGGATTAGAGGTACTTAATCAAGCTTAGATGTAATCTTTTGATCTTTGAAATATATGATTCTAGCATTTTATGTGATATTGAGTTTATTCTTGCTATTCATTCGTATGTTTGATTTAAATGTTATTGAAAAATACTTTGAATCTAGGTTTAATATAATCATCTATCAAAATAAGAATTCCAGACATAGGATTGTGTTTTGATAATCACACAAAGTATCGGAACCTAATGCTATCTGATTGTTTAATAGATTGTGAAATCGTCGATTAAACGATACGATTGATCTCACAACATCATTTAGACATGAATGATGTTGTCGGGTGATGCGTGATAATATCGCTAAAAAAGCTAGAATCCATATATATGATCATTAGAATATATTCGATGCTTGATTGACGAACTCTAATCTCAACGCTTTTACGCCTTATTACTCTTTGTTTTTATTACCACATTATAGTTCGAATAGCTTTATAGCAATCAATCAATCAGAGTCTTCGCGGTGGAATGAAAGGTGTCTGCAGACACGTTAGCACTCCGATGATCAAGTCAGTAATGGAACTGAGAAAGAACGCGTGAAAAGTGTGGGTAAAATAAATCGTACCTTGGGGGTGAAGCTAACTCACCCTTATATAGGGCGTGTGTGAGAATAACTGTCTCCGAAATATGCGGCGTGTGATTAGGGAACGGTTAGAGGACACGTGTGCGGTATCTGATGCATGTGGCAAGCTATGGTGCGGTGACGTGCACTGATGCTGGCGTGTGCCTCAAGCGACGCGCCTTAGAGTGGTGGTATTTTTATCCACGTGTCACTGTTTGATTGACCTTCTGGCCAACCTAGACAAATCTATGTTCGTAGTAGTTAATATACAAACAAGAGAGTCAAAATCAACCAAAAGAAATTCAAAGTTTTTAAGAACCATAGCAGGTCTACAATCTACATGAACATCACCCTAACCTAGTGTTAATCAATAGGCTGGGCCATTAAAACACTTAGCCCTAGCCTGCAAATTAGATAAATTTGTTACTCCCTCCAGACTTGACTTTAATACAAGAGAAAGTTCATTTTGTAAATTTATTCAATAAATAGTGTCTTTGATTTTTAATATAAACTAAATAAATTATATATTAAATGAATTTACAAAGTGAACTTTCTTTTATAATTGAGACTAAAATAGAAGTATTATCGACACTTCACATCATTATGTTAGCGATGAATATTTTAATTTTAAATAAACTACAATTTTAAGATACAGATTTTGTTTACCTTCAATATATCGTAAACAAATTATGGTACACATTTTCAAAAAGTATCATCCCTACAACGACTTTCACAGCAAGCCTGGTAAAGAGGCATTCCATTAATGCATTATGTACTCAATCTAATCCTTCAGAGAGATTGTTTCAGGAAGCAATGGAAGTTTATGCACGTCGACAATTTACTCTTTCGGATTCAAATGTTTAGAAATTTGAAGTACACATTTTAGGCTCTCAGATTGATCAATTAATAGTGTAAAAATTCTAAATATTTTTTGAAGTAAACATTTTATATCTTTATATTGGTCAATCCGAATGTGTAAAAGATTTTGGAAAATTTGAGTTATATTTTACACATTCGGATTGATCAATCCAAATGTGTAAAAATCTCGAAGTAAACATTTTACACATTCGAAATGATCAATCCTTAAGTGTAGAAAATGAATTTTTTTAAAATAAGCATTTCACACCTTTAATTGATCAATCTGAATTTTACACTTTTTGACTGGTCGATCCAAACGCTTAAAAACACTTGAAAATTTTGAGATAAACATTTAACACCTCCAAATCCACAAATTTAAACGATATTTGTTAATTCAAAAAGGGCCAAAATTGGAAGGAAACAAACATGAGGGTTTTGGGGGAGTTTTTAATAACGTAAGGGGGGAGAAGTGATTTTATTTATTTTTTTGAAAGAAGGGGAGAAAATAAGTTATCGCTAGTAAATAGTAGAATTGCATTTGTTGTCTGTAATTGTGATTACTTTGTTGATAAATTCTTAATGTAATTTTTTTTATGAAAATAAGTATATCAAGCTAAAGAACATTTGTAAAAAAAAAAAAGCTAAAGAACATTCTCATAAAAAAACAGAAATGAAAAAAATTAGTGAAATTCATATACACTCTTTTTTTTTAGATAAAATTCATGTACACTCTTGATGATCTTATACAGCGATCCAGCTAAAAAAAGCATCTTATTTGTTGAAACCTGAATCTTTGCTCATCATATAGAAAATGGACAAAATTATGCTTGTATTTTACCTTTGATCTATCTTTTTATTGGTTCTGAGTTTTTGTTTTTTTTTTAAAATATACTTTTTTATGTTACATTTGGTTTACACCGGTAATCTTTAAATTATACTTGCTTGCAACTGCAAACTTTTTAAATTATGTGTAATTCGATCAATTTTTTTTTTCAATTTGTACCGTCATCTTATTCCTTTCACGACACGTGACAGTCCTCCCCGGCCAGTTGGACTTCATTCCCCACGTGCACGCCATGTGGGCGAGATCACGTCCCCGTAGAAACAACTCGGGTAAGGAAAGGGCCCCCGAAAGACACCCAAAGCGGGCTGACCGCGTCAAAACCCAAGCTAACAGTCACATTTGAACCCGTCTACCGGGTCTTTCGCACGTTCCCATTGTGGGCCGGGCTCCTCGGACGAAGACCAAGTCACCGCTCCAGGTGGCTGGGGAATCCCGTAAGAACCGCCCTCTTTTCCCTAGGCCGGGGGACGTATAAAAGGGGCTATAACGGCTCATAGGACATTGATTTCGACAGAAAAAACCCAGAACCAAGCTCTTGAGTTCATCAATTGCTCGAGGGGTTGGTACTATTGTTCTTCTAGCTGGAACAGTTGGCGCCCACCGTGGGGCTACGGTAAAACTAACCTAGCCACACCTCTGAATCGTTTACACACGACGGTTTAGAGCTTTCTTCTGAAGTCAACAGCCTCTGCTACGACTCGGAAGCCTCACCACCCTCTCTTAATCCTGCTTTACATTCGCAGCCGTCAACCCTTATCATCCCTACGAAGACGGATGATCACCAAATCAGGTTCTATTTTTCTAAAATTATTCAAGTAGCGATTACTCTATTTTATTTGATTATTCAGATTGATTTCAATTATTGTTTCATATCATCATTATCCATCGAATTCCAATCCTTGTTATTTGTTGTCGCTGCTACGTATTAAATCAACCCAAATCAATTACTTGTTGCATCTCTCTATTTCAATTTCAATTAAATTTCATTGGTGCTGTGTTTGAATTACTACGGGGTATTTAGCTTCATGTTGTTGTACCTGTTTACCTTATTTTAAATTGGGGAATTGATTGCTACTGTTCGGTGCCGTATTCTATATAAATAAATAAATATATATTGATCGTTGCTTGGTGTCTGTTCAGCTTTCGATTTCCATTGCACTGGCGTGACAATGGTTTTGCTTTTAACTAGAGTTCTGAGAATTGCTATTGCTGTCCATATATTTATATCGCCGTGCTCTCATATTATACTCTTTTTCTGTTGTTCTATTCAATTTAAATTGAGAAGTTATTGATGAATTGTTATTGATGTGCACGTGTGTCGTATTTCCAATTGCTTTTTTGATGGCTGCGCCTCTTTACTTGATTTCCAATTGAAAACCACTTGTTGTTTTGCGATTGCTATTCCTGCTATATGATTCCATATTTTGGTGTTTATTATTGTTGCTATGCGATTCGATTCATGTTACTACTGTTAATTCCTCTACTGTCGCAGCCGCGATTTGAAATTAAAGTACTCGTCGGTTAACAGGAGAAGTGGTATATTGTTTATAGTAAAATATATGTACTTGTTTGTTAATTGATTCCGATATTTATCTCTTTGATTTCATTTTACTTCTATGAAGATTTTATTTTGAAAAAAAGCAGTATAACACGAAAATGGAGTATATACATACTTCGGATCTAGTTGAGAGCTATGGAAGATCCGACCAACAGAGTTTGACGCCATCATAGTCATCCTTATGCGTAGGCGGAAAACGCCAACGACGCCATGGAAGAACGCTCTACTCTCCAGAGAACACCGTACAGTCGGAACGACGACATTTAAAGAAGATCGTCCAGATAAATCATGTCCATGATGCAAACAAGCTCGCCAGAGGCACGACTAAGAAAGAATTCACCAAACAGCGCGCCAGAAATAAACCATGGAAAGATAATGCATAAGGAAGCAACGACCCCACCATTAACAACATGCAGATGAAATACGACGTTATCCTAACCTTTCTTGGCTTTTGAGATTTGTTTTGCAGGAAAGAATAGATAAAAAGGGCGACTACATGAAGACATATCATCTAAAAGGCGGTAAGACCCCTGCGGCAGTAAGACCTATCACTTAAGGCGATAAGACCCCTGTGGCGCTAAGACCTATCACTAAAAGGCAGTAAGACCCCTGTGGCACTAAGACCTATCACTTAAAGGCGATAAGACCCCTGTGGCGCTAAGACCTACAACTTAAGGCGATAAGACCCCTGCGGCACTAAGACCTACAACTTAAGGCGATAAGACCCCTGTGGCGCTAAGACCTATCACTAAAAGGCAGTAAGACCCCTGTGGCACTAAGACCTATCACTTAAAGGCGATAAGATCCCTGCGGCACTAAGACCTACGGCTTAAGGCGATAAGACCCCTGCGGCACTAAGACCTACAACTTAAGGCGATAAGACCCCTGTGGCGCTAAGACCTATCACTAAAAGGCGATGCCCTACCACAGTAAAATGACTTTAGGTCTTTAAAAAGACTTGGTTAAAATTCCACTAAGTTCAAATATCACGCCCTAGGGGGCATAAACACTGTACAAGTTCTCTAAAGTGGTCTGTCGAGGTAGCGCAACATCACGCCATAGGGAGTTCGGGATTGAAACAGTGCTCAGAGTGAAGACACTCCACCTAAGCTCTCGCCTGCTAAATTTCATGATAAAAGTAAATGTATAAAAAGCATTCCACTGAGATTGCCATTCGGCTTAAATATCCCATGAATCGCTTGCTCAAAGGCGTTATCATTAAAAGGAACAATGTTGGACTAAGATTAAGAGTTCAGGTCGAATAAACGGCGGAATAGAAGTGGGCGAAGTTGAATGCTTTTGTGTACCGCCAACTTCTGGGCGACATCGGTGTGACAACATTTGCATCAATCACTTCGCCTCTTTTGAGCCTCGTGCTTGGGGGGCTGTGTACCGCCAACTTCTTGGCGACATTGGTCTTGGCGATATATAATCAATCACTTCGCCTCGTGGGCGAGCAACCACCGAAGCAGTCAGCAGGTCGCCAATTCTCACTACAGGCTGATATTCATGTCGCCATATGTCGGACACTCACTCAAGCATCTTGCGATCGCCCACGATGTCAAAACCGGGCATCTCGTAAATCACTTCGCCTCTTCGAGACTTGTGCTTGGGGGGCTGTGTACCGTCATCTTATTCCTTTCACGACACGTGGCAGTCCTCCCCGGCCAGTTGGACTTCATTCCCCACGTGCACGCCATGTGGGCGAGATCACGTCCCCGCAGAAACAACTCGGGTAAGGAAAGGGCCCCCGAAAGACACCCAAAGCGGGCTGACCGCGTCAAAACCCGAGCTAACAGTCACATTTGAACCCGTCTACCGGGTCTTTCGCACGTTCCCATTGTGGGCCGGGCTCCTCGGACGAAGACCAAGTCACCGCTCCAGGTGGCTGGGGAATCCCGTAAGAACCGCCCTCTTTTCCCTAGGCCGGGGGACGTATAAAAGGGGCTATAACGGCTCATAGGACATTGATTTCGACAGAAAAAACCCAGAACCAAGCTCTTGAGTTCATCAATTGCTCGAGGGGTTGGTACTATTGTTCTTCTAGCTGGAACACAATTCATGGATATCATTTGCTTGCAATTGCAAATACTAATTCATCGAGTTAAATTAGACCGCAATGAAAGAGCTATCACTTAAGAGTGAAAATATGTTAGACCGGACTATAGAGACATACGACCTAGCCTACATCAGACTTGGTCAAGCCAAACTTTTTTGCTAAACAAGGCAGACTAAGACCTTTTTACAAGCCTATTTAGCTAGAAGGACGAGCCACATGTCATAGAAAAAGCCTTTTAGGCATATCAGACCGACCTACCTAATAAAATATAAAAAATATTTTTGTTACTATTATTATTATTATATTAAAAATTAACTCGAGATTAAATTATAAATTTGTTAACATTTTAAGTAATTTAAACTTATTAGTCTACATTAATTTTTTTGATATTTAAATGTAATATTATAAACTAAATTTGAAATATGATATCACATATAGTGAAAATCTTAAAATGTCATGTTAAATATCTTAAGGGAGCTTAATTTCATTGGTTTATTAGTTTGTAAGTCTATATAAACACCGAAAAAAATTACTTATTCATATACGTTCATAAGAAACATATGCTTTTAAACAAATTAATTGGTCATATTAAACTTTCGAAAGGTCGGACTCAAACCTAAAAAATAAACATACGACACACTAGAGATTACATACTTGACATATACCTTTAAAATTTTGACAAACAAAGCTTAAGTCTTGCAAAGTTTAACTAATTTATCTTATTTTCATCTCAATCACTCAAGAAATATATCATTGTTGCATTCTAAGTTGGGTTCTAACCCAAAACCCGTGTTAAGTTTAAAAAGACCCATTAACATTTAATTCAAATGCTCTTGGCTTATCTAATTTTGCTTTCTAAAAGGCATATTTGCACAAAATTAAATCTCTGAATTTCCTTTCCTAAAATAGTATTAATTACTGAGAATGAAACGCAGCAGTAAACCACCGTTCTACTACTAGATTTTCTTTGCTTCCGACAAAATCTTGGCATCAGCCAGATTCCTAGCCAATCCAATTCAAGAAATATCCATCCACCAAGAATGAAGGTCTTAATAAATCTCGCTTTTGAACACGCGCTTAAGCAAAAAAAGTGCGTCACGCGCCACAGTGATTAAACATATGTTATAAATGTTCATTTTTTTTTTATTAGAATTTTTAGAAACCAAAATAAAACTATAACATACCGTTCTTAGTACGAGATGTGCCCCTCTCACTACAAGATGTGCTAAGAAAAAACAAGACAAAAGTTAACACAATTTCAACAATAACCAAAGCTAAAAAGAAGAAAAAGAAAAAAGAAAAAAGAATGCATTATGAGCTAGTGCTCTCAAACACATAAGAGAATTAAGCTTCCAAAAATGATAGTCGAAATCAAATGTTGCATATGTCGATTTCAATCATAAAAAAAACTGAAACTTAATTTTGTCAAGTAAATGTTGATGAGTTTGTTCATTTTGTTAAAAAAGTCGATTGTTTCTTTTCTTCCAAATTACTCGAACACAAGAAAGCCACAATAGATACAAAATTGATTGGAAATTCTTTGAAACTACACGAAGATGGCGAAATTAAAGAAAATGGTCCAAAAGACACGCCAGATGAACTATGTAAAAACCAATCAATTGTGAAACAAAAATCAAATTTGTATCAAAAAAATCACAACTGAAACAGGTGATCCACATCTTCGGAACAACAACACCCTCCCACACAAAAGTGTGCATTGTTTTGAAGCACATCGCGCCTGATTAAATTATCTGTCGTGGGAAGGCGATTCCGAAGCAAACGTGAAGCAAAGAGACTTACTTTTAGAAAAAAGACTGCTTCAAAGTTAAGTTGGTAGTGACATTGCATAATTTATGTATAGGTCGGATGTTCGAACCCCGAACTTTCTACTTATTCACCTTTAAAAAGCGAATTCCTAGCTACTAGACTATTTGACAAAAAAAAATATTACTATCATCACTTATTATTTTTAATACTGATTTCACTACTCTTTCATATTTGTAAATGTTCATTTTTTTAAAAGAAAAGTTATTACTATATATATATATATATATATATATATCATTTTCAAAGTTTCCACTAAAAAAAATCATTTTCAAAGTTCTTTTTTTACCTAGATGGAAATATTTTTTATTCTAAAGAAAAATATGTAAAATAGTATAATAACCATTCAATAGAATCATAAAATAAGATAAATAAATCATCAGAACAAGAAAAAACTTATTGATATTTTTGGTATATGTAAATTTTTTTTTATATTTGTTTTTAACAGATTCTTGTTTTGCAACTACACCAAACTAAATATTTTTTATAATTGAATTGGTACAGTATTCATACCTGTGTTTCCCACAATTGATCAAGGAGAGGCAACAATTCAACAACCTTGCTAGAAGCTGCTAAATGAGTGTGTAGTTTCAGTTATCAAAATGTGATATTTGAAAGTGATTCTCAACCCCTAGTGGAAGCAATCTACTCTCACAAGGAAGGTGTCTCTGAAATTAGGTTTTTTAATTTCCAATATTAGAAGTATTTTATCTTTGCATTCAATTTTGAAATTAAGTTTAGCGATAAAGAGTATGGTTGTTCATACTTTTGTTAGGATCACCATTTTTTGGATTAGTCATTGTCACCTGTTTATTTTCTTGTGGAGAAACTTGTGGATTACACAAGACAAATTTTTTCCTCTCAATTAAATTTCTCTATATACAAGAGTCAGTGATTAAACAATTGATCATTTGCTTAAGATATGAGAGTTTCTTATCATTTGAACCAATCCATTATTTATATTGAAAATTAAACAATAAATAATTTCGCTTGAATTTACTATTTAATTTTATTGAAAAGTAAACATTAAATGATATATAGTCAATCGATTTTTTTTTTAATAAGGAATGTAGTTTGAGTTTCTTAAAATAGTCTGATCTTTATCAGGTAATAACTGCTTGTTTCACATAAATAAATAAAAAATTATAAATGTTTGACCAAAAAATCAAAGAAAGTGGATAGTTATTTTTTTTAAGGAATAAAGTGGATAGTTATATTATCAAAGTAACGAATATTAATGAATAATAATGTATTCACTATTAATTAAAAAATAACGAATAATAATGTATATTTATAGTATTAATTAAATAAAACAATTGAAAAAAATATAATTTATAGTACATTTAAAACTTGAAAACATCGTCCTCGTGAACATAACTCAATTAGTAGAGACATTACAATATATATGCAAGAGTCGGGGTTTGAACCTCGAACTTCCCACTTATTCACTTTAAAATGTAAATTTCTAACCTCTACAAAAAAGAACATGAAAGAACATTTGTGTTAAATTGATTTTTGTTGCAAATATGAAAATTATTGTCCTCGTTTTTTTTTCTTCTCAAGTTACCCGACCTTGAATCAAGGACCTAAAGGTTGAGGACATTAACCTCTAACCAAGAGACCACTTGGGGGCAGGTTTGTCCTCGATATTACATTCTAATGTTTTTGTTGAGAGTATATTTTATGTTTAATATCAGGTTAGAACACTCGCCACCACACTCTCTCTCTTGTGGATGTTTATTTGAGTATGTATTTAGTCACTAGACGAATATAAAAATCGAATTTAATCAGTATACTTTGTGAGTGTATTGTTATTTTACACATGCATTTAATGATGTGTTTTTACGTCAATTAATGAATATGACAACTCATATATTTTCATACTCATTAATTGACATATCAATACGTCATTAGCTAAATACATAAAATAATTATAAACTGACATAATATATTAATTAAATTCATAAAAGTAAAATACCTATGCAATTTATTGTATGAATTGGTTAATAACTTACATTTGGCTTCAAAAAACAAAGGCCAAGCGCGCGTGGGATTCCACAATAACATTTTTTTTTTCTCTCTCTTTCCATAATAATCATAACCATAATTGATATAGGCCCTATCTCTTGTGATCACACACTTTCACTTTCCCTTCTCTGTTTTTCTTCTATCTTCCTCTGTTTCACTTCAAATACAAATTGACACATAAAATCACTTAACCTTTTTCACAATTTTCAATATTGCTTCACTCTTTCAAGGTACTTACTTTGTTTTCTCATGGTTTTTGTCACTTTGTCATTTTTATGTTGTTTTCTTTGTTTTTTATTGTATGGTTTAATCAATCTTGTTTTATTTATTTTAATCAATATTTTTATTTTGATATGTAAGAACTTGATTGAGTTGGATTTTGTTAGAACAGAGTGCCAAAATATATATTATGATATTGGCACTCTTCATTCTTATTTATCATAAATTGCATAAATGTGTGTTTTATCTATTAAGAAAATTGAAATAATTTAGTTATGTGATTAGGTACATCAATTTATTTAGGCTGAAATTGAGGCTGATTTGTATTAGGGACTATTGCATATTTTGAATGTAGTAGATTAAAGTGAATGCTCCTAAATGATATTTATAGGCTATGAAACACGGTTACAGCGATACAGACACCAAACACGACATTGATAATTAGACACCACTAATAATTTGAGAAAATAAGCGTGATTGAATATAATATAATAACCACATGTGTCAGTATCGGACATTGACACATGTCAAACATCAGACACACCTTCAATATAGAGTGTTGGTGCTACATAGATTAAAGTGCTACATTTAATGTTGGTCTGCTGCTTTATCTTCATTGTTTGCTATAACATTGCATTGCATAGTCTCACAAATGGAGCAACCAAAGAGAAAGAAAAATATGTGTCTTTTTATTATCAGTTTCTGAAGTGACTTAAATGTTCCTTGCAGGATCACCTCTCTTTTGTTCTAATCAAGTGTCAAAGTTTTGACTTGCTTTTCTTTCTGCAGGTTTGTGGAATCTGTTTCTGTTTTCCCATTTTGATATCTTGCGCTCGCTTGATAATGTATCCTGGTGGTTATACTGCTGAAATTACAAACTTATCTCCAAGAGCTACTGAAAACGATGTGCACAATTTTTTTGAATACTGTGGTGTAATCGAGCGTGTTGATGTAATAAGGTAATGTTACTTAACATTGTTTATTGGTAAATTTTCTTCAAGTCAAGATGAAACCTTTTGTGTCTAGGTTTGAGTTTAATGTCAAACGTAAATTCATTAGCCAAGAATTTGGACGCAGTTAACGATAACTTTCAGGTGTTTCACTACATCGGGATTTGGACACTTGAAAACTGTGGTCGATGACTTTCAAATTCATAGTTAATGAAATTGCATTAATGGTTAATGAGTTTTGACACTTGATATACCTATTAATCATCTATTGAACGTAATTAACTACCTATTTGAACTGATGTAACCAGTTAGATTGTTGTTGCAAAAGTTGTTAAATTTTTGTTGTTCTACTAACACAACTGTATTGTATAGAGTAGAATAGACTCCAGCTTATCTCAGCTTAACTTTTCATAATGTTTCTTGTTAAACAGTTTACTCGTTATCTATAGATTAAATAGATTGAACTTTTCCTAATGTATTATTTCTCCTAATAGTTGTACAAACCATTTAATGAAACAGTAAAATTATCTTCTTAAATGTCATTGCCATAATAATTAGTTTTTGTAATCAATAACAATTAGCATGGTTATCCATGTCATCAAAATTTGACAATGTTTAATAACTACTAGGATGCTGATATAGAATATTATTTAAAAAATGTTCTATAATTTGTTTGTTGACTTTATTTCATATGGATGTTGAATAGAAAGATTGCATGTTCTAAGTTGGAAGATCTATATGGTAGAAATGTTAGTTTACTTCATAGTATCTGTGAAGAGTTCTTGAAACTAATTGAAGAAATTACCTTTTTTTTAATAATGATACAGATCCAGTGATTATGAGTCTACTGCATATGTGACTTTTAGGGATGCTTATGCCCTGGAAACTGCATTACTGCTCAATGTAAGGCTTATATCATCTTTGTTGCATATCATAGAAAAACTGAATACATAATGAATTTCCTTGTTCTTTTCAACTTTCAATTAATTGTGTGCTACTTAGATATTTGAAAATCTATAAAGCATGAAAGTTTTGGTGTTGTGGGCTTGTGTATCAGAGATGTTCTAATACAGCATGTTGTCTAACACACCAATGTTGTGGTTGTGCTTCCATGTCGTGTTGTATCAAGTCACATGTCTATTTCAATGCCATGGTACATAGTTTGTGATGGGGTGTCATTGTATGCTTTCTTACTGAAATGTAAGATAGATTTGAAATCTTTTTATAGTTTGTTTTACTTTTTGATTGAAATGTGGACCGACAGAATGGTCGGAGTGAGTAGAAGACGTGTGTGTTAGGCGGCATATAGTTGCACGAGTATGTTGGCAGGGTGGTTTAATGCAACTACTCTAACTCTCAAGTCAATATATAAATGAGGTGAGATATAGGTAAATAGTAAACACGTTGCTTTTTCAGAGGGGTAGCAAGAGAGTCGTGTTTTAGCGGGAAATACTGTTGGTTTTGAGTAGGCAGAGTGGATGATGATATGACGTGATTGCTGTGTCAATGTCATATGAATCACCCAGTCAGGATTAAATGACTTCCGTCGTACGCTTAGGGAAATAGACTCCACCTATGAGTTGACCCCGATTGGGTCTTAGCCCACTCTGGAACAACGTTGATGAAGAAAATGATTGTATTTTGTTTATGGATTGTTTAAGTTCAGCATCTAAATAGTGATAGATAGCTTCATTGCATCCTGTCCTTTCCAAATATAATTCTACAATGGGTGATGAATAATAATTATATATGAAATTTCAATTCCATTACATTAGAGAATTTTGTTTTACTCAATATATTGTGATATTTGTGCCTATTCAATTCAATTCATCTTGATTTTGGTCCAATGTTGTTTCAGGGTTCAATGATTTTGGACCGATGCATTTCTATTTCGCGCTGGGAAACTTATACAGACGACAGCAATAACTGGAACAGTAATACACCAAACCATGAAGACAGTATTACATACTCACAAGTATGCATAAAATCCTTCCTTAGAATGCTCTCTTACTTATAGTTTGACCAAAGTGAGAATTTAAGTATTTTTTTTTCTTTACATTTTCGGAGATATTCATAAACCATGGTAACAATTTGAGATCACTGTTTTGATTCCGTTGAAATGAATACACATGTTAAAGTATATACCACAGAAATTAAAGTTATTTGAATATAATTCAATGTTCAGAATGTGGGAAATTTATGTTTTGGAAAATTGCAAAGTCATAAATTAACAGTTTCTGTATCTCCTAGAAGCTTTTCAGTTCACAGCTGTGACTCTCTCATCTCATAAGAGAAGAGCAGTACAAAATAGAAGCTATAAAGGCAACTCAAATCCATGAGGATATAAAAATTTGATTAAGATACATTGTTTTCTTTTCAATTATTTTATGCTCTTTCCCAAGAGTGACATGTTTCAACTGGCTTACTTGAGTTTCTCTATTGACATAAGCACTTGTGAGACTGTTTGGGTTAACTTGTTGAAACAGCTTATGTCACAGACATGTCTATAAGTTTTTTGCAGCTTATTTACATAAGCTCTCTACGATAGCTTATGGAAATAGCTTATAGCTGAAATAAAAATGATTTGACTATTTTATGTTATAAGCCCTTAATTAAGTTGTTTATCGAAATAAGGCCTTAGTCGATTGTTTTAAAATCTATTTTTTTCGTTGGCATTTTGTTGTTGGCTTGTGTACTTCTATCTTGATTCGTCGCTTCTTGTTGTTAGTGTAAGCTGTAGTCAAGAAACCTACCATAATCATAAATACTTTTATGGGAGAGAGTAGAAGTAATCATCGTCCTAATCACAATCTATCCATTACCTGTTCGTTCTTTCTCAAGAGCTGTTATTGATGATGGATGACAAAGAAACCTGATGGGAGAGATAAAGTCCTCGATCCTGTTCGTTCTTAACAGTTATAGGAAGTTTTCAACTTCTGACACTAAATCCTTAGGCCTGTTACTCAATTAAATTGCATAATGGCTAAAAACATAATTTCACACGAGTCATCATAATTAATTAGTTAATCTAATTATTTATTCTTACGGTTAGTAGTTTTAACTTTATTTATCAACTTATTTCAACATTTTTTTCTTCCACAGGATATGCACATGGACAAGTTTGTTTCTTCCCCTGGTGAAGCACTGACTATGGCCCAACAGGTTGTCAAAACAATGGTAGCTAAAGGATTTGTGCTGAGCAAAGATGCATTTGTGATGGCAAAAGCTTTTGACGAATCGTGCAGTGTATCATCTACAGCAGCAAACAAGGTTGCTGAACTCAGCAACAAAATTGGTTTGACTGAAACCATAAATTCAAGCATTGAAACTTTTAAATCTGTTGATGAGAAGTATCATGTTACAGATATCACCAAATCAGCTGCGACCGTAACGGGGACAACAGCTATAGTTGTGGCAACAGTTACCGGGAGAGCAGCTATGGCTGCTGGTAATGCTATAGCCAATAGCAGCTACTTTGCGACAGGAGCTCTTTGGGTTTCGGATATGTTATCTCGTGCGGCAAAATCAGCAGCTGATTTGGGTCATCATCAAAACAAATGAAACTCCAAAACATTTACTAAAATGTTTGGCTGTTGTACACAAGCAAAAAACAACAATTATTTGGTGATACTGTATTGGTATACCGTATACGGCTACTTATCTGGTGCAAATGTTGATATCATTAGTTTTGGAGAATCCATGATGAGCAGCAACTGGTTTGTGTATGTATCCTTATAGAAATCAGAACAACTGATTGAGTTTATATTTGTATGTATTGGGATAGTTTCTTGTTTATTTTTCTATTCACTAGTTTTGTTCAATTTATTTACTATGTACTGCTGATAAACATCCAGTCATATTTTATAATACAGTTATTTGTTCAGATCATTTAAGATTTAGGAAATAGTATTGCCACATGACATTATGGTGGATATGGGTCCCTGATGAAGTTATAGCTCTCGGCGCAGTCTGATAAACTACTGGTCTAGATTGTTTAAAGTTAATTATTGACCGTATAATCAGAACCGTCTGATCTTAAATTAATAACCAAGATTCCCTATAGCGTGTAACTGCATGAACCTGCTAGTGCAGGTGATTCATGTCCCATTATGGTGAAATATATGATTGGGCCTCAGCTTGAAATTGTTTACACTATCATGCATTGTGATTGTCTCTGCCTTGAAATACAGTGATTATCACCTTTTTGGTGATGAATCTCTCCTTGATGAATCCTCCATTGGTACTCCAATGAGGGAGATGTGCCTACAAAGACACTCTAACGCTATTTTTTGGATGACATTCATCTAATTTATTGAAGACTGTCATGATAAGATGATTTCTATGTTTGGTTTAGCGCTAGACTTGTAATTCTCGTGTCCCAATGCAAAACCCAACGTGATATTTAGAAGCTTTACATAGTAGCTTCAAATGTAATGCGTTTTATGACCGTGGAGTTGAATTTTTCCAAACACATGCGATAAGAGTTTGTTGTAAAGGATAAGGTCTTTATTTAGCTCACTTGCTTATCCACTTCAGTGGTCTTCTTCTAGAAGAAGCAGTACTGGTTATTCGACTTGATTGAAGGCCACGAGGTCCATCCCAATGCATTTTTTTTGGTTTCTTAGGTTCTCTCCACGAGATAATCCTGTATGAGGCATTGTCAGACATTAAATGTAGGCACCTCTCCAGTCTGATTCAAACATCTATTTGCCATCATACCAATACAATTATTGAACTTAATATGGAAGCCTTTGAAACAAGAAAAATAGTACCTCCAAATTCACTCAACTGATGTCAGATTACTTAGTTGCCTCAAACACACTTTCATGCTGCCAACACACTTGGTTGTTACTTGTTACTTAGTTTCAACATAAGCTGACATTGATTTACATAATAACATGCTAACTACTTTATAATATTTTAATGTTTCAACCGATTCTTTGCCAACTATATTGTTTTGCTTTTAGAGGCATCATAGCCAATATTATTTCATTCCTAACTTTTTTTATCATTCCCTTTACAACCCAACCACTCTTTTGCCGTGACCAACCTACTTTTGTTCAATAATAAAAAGTTACATGGATTGATATATAAGATTATTTGAATGTTTCTTTCACTCATTGTCCTTAATAATCATACTTTGTAAGTTTTTCTATGAAAAGTCATGTTGATTACAAGCATCTGTGGGCTTGATTTGGTAGGCTTGTTCTGCTGAATGAGTAGTGTGAATTTGTGGATCCCCTTTAGTATTCATAAAAGTTAAAACAATATCCACTTGCAATCCTTTATAATTTTGACGTTGTTTTCGTGTATGTTTGATTTCACTTTTAAAAACAGGCAAAATTTGTTTCAGAAGTGTAGAATTATTTTTGATATGTTTAAATATTTTTGAGTAGAATTTATTTGATCTTTGCTATTCATTCTAAACTGAAGTTATAATTATGAGTTTTTGTCTCTACATTTGATTTTTAGATTTGAATTTATTGTCCAACCCACTTTTATATCAACATATCATATCATAAATCAGTTTGCATTCTATTCACTTTTAATCAGAATCAATTTTTTTAGATGGTCAATTTATTTAAAGTTAATTTTTATCATACGCACTTCATAATGCTCTCACTACCATAAACCCACGTTTTTAGAAGTGCACTTCCAGTAGCCACGTTTTTTTTTCTCTTTCAAATGTGGTGAAAGTTTCTCCTTTTTCATGGTTGGTTTCATTCCTATAGACGGGCATTATTTAACTTTTTTTCTTTCTAATATATGATGATGTATAGATTTTAATGCTACATAAAGATAAGATGATAGCTTAGAAAATAATGTTTTTAGTCCCCGTTAAATTGGATAAATGTTAACTTTTGTCTTTTAAAAAGTTTAATTATTTCTAATTTTTTAATATGCGATCATTATTTGATTCAAGACATAAAAGATTTGATCGAGCAAAACAATATTACTATTTGCCACATTCTTTGAGAAGAGAATCAGTGTGCGGATTTTATGGCCAAACTTAAAGTTTTATCGGATATTGATCTCCTCATCCACCCTTCTCCTTCGAATGATAGTCTAAGCCTCCTTAAGAATGACGCAACATAAACTTTTTTCTCTAGGAAATAGTTCTTTGTTTTTGCCTTTCCTTCTTGTTTTCTTTTTGTTTTTTTTCATCAGCTTTGTAACCAAAAACAAGAATATGCGATCATTATCTCTTCAAAATCAATGTATAATTTTTTTTGGCTAAGGATTCACATTTTGAGTATTCTACATCTTTTTTGCTGTTAAGGTATTGAGTACTCATCTAACACTATCCTCCACATAAATATAAGCAATTGACACTTCTAGCATTTAAGAACTGTAATTGTCATCTACAACCAACCACCTAAATGGATTATGATTTTGATTGGACGACAAGGGACGTGTAGCCTATTGAGAATTTCTTGCCTCTAGCTAGGTCCATTCATTACATAAACCCATGAAGATGATTTAAAAAAGACACAAAGTAGGTAAGGAAAAATAGTTTGCTTCTTTTTGTCACAAATCATTTGTATCATTTCAGATGTTCCTTAGTTGTGTATTCTTTAGTAAATGGCACGACATTGGTTTATAGTCCTAAATTTTATAAATATATATAATCAAATTTTGGTGTGGCTTTTTTATTCTAATTTAAACTCTTTGATTTATAATTTTATCATTCTTTACCTAGTTAAATAATTGAATTTTGTTCTAATTTTAAATTTGAAACAAATTAAATTTAATCTAATTCAAATTTAAATTTTAAATTGAATCTTATCTAATACTTAAACTAATCATAACAAATAAAATCTAAACTAATTATCAATAAAATTTGAATTAAATATATAATATTTGAAATAAAAATGATAATTAATAGATAGCAGAATTCATTCTACAATATCATGTTTAATTTATCCTATGAAAGTAACAGACTATAATTTTCATTCGAAAAAAAAAACGGACAAACAGACACAAATTTAATGTGGCACATGAAAAGTTTGAAAACTTCTTTCAAAATTCAAGCTCCCATTTGAAAGAGTATGTTATGGCCGGTGTGTGTGATACCTGAAGTCAAAATTGGTGATTTTTCAAATCTATTTGTTGTGGACCATCTAGTCTAAAAACTGTTGTTTTCCTTCTTAGAAGATCACAAATTCATATCAGGGGTTTCAGATTCTTCTAATTAAAGTTTGATTTCGACACTAAAGTGTGTTGAAACACTTACTAACGGAAGATATCAATGTATTTTTTTACTTAATTACATATTTGAGTAATTAATCTCTTATTAACAATAAAACAGAGTAATTAATCTCTCAACTAGTAGCAATTGCCAAAAAAAAACCTCAACTATTAGCAAGTAACTATATAAGCTAAGATCCTCAAAAGAAAACGAGCGATGTTATTTGGATATCAAAAAGTCGCCGTTGTAATCCGACAATATTCTCACAATGTATGAAAATACATCATTTATAATTGTTGTATGATTTGGAAAGAGAAAATAAGTAATAAAAAAATAAAATCGTATCTATGTGATATACATATATTGTGACGACAACTAAAAGTTTGCCCAAATAACATTATTCAATAAAAACTAGAAAAGACTACTGGAATCTTCTATGGCGAACGGCAAGATGCAACAACTATAAATCCAAAAGATATAGTTTAGAGAATTAAGTAACTCAACTGATTTGAATTAAAAACGGAAAGAGTTAAAAAATCGAATTTAAACCCTAATAAAAGAAAAAATACTAACATAATAACTAATAGACTAACTTCCTGTAAACAAGCTAATACACTAAAAAGTTTCAATTATAAAATCAGACAGGAAATTTGAGAATAATATTTCATGTGTTTTTCAACTGTTGACTACGTTTTATAAGAAATTGTTTACTATACACATATATTTTTGAGAAGTATTCATCTACTTTATTAAAGTAATCTTCAAAGCCATGTTTAGAAAAGAAAAAAGAAACAAACAAAAAGGTATTATAATAATTTTAGGAAGAGTAGTGGAGAACATTAACAATACATAGCTTTTCAACCCAAAGATACATTAATTTGACTCAATCACAAGTCTCTTAGCCGAAGTTGACCAAAGACAATGTCTACCTAGAATGCTACTGTGTCCAACCTAACCTGAATTTATATAAAAAAAAAACAAATAAAATGTGGAATGGTTTTTTAAATTATGATAAGTTGAAAAATAAAATGAAACACGTAAAGCAGGGAATTAATAAAACCCTTCATTTAAAAATTACTTGATTTATTCATTCTTCAGTAACGAAGGAATTGTATAATAATTCTAATCCAATAAAAAATAAAGTGCTAGAAAAGTTGTGTTATGTGCTAACTACTAATCATCATAACTTGTAAAGTGGCCAACATTTGGTAGCATAAAGATGGACAAGCATAGTGGAAATTGCATTGAGCACATAAACCTAAAACATACAATACAATAAATTATGTAACATCAACACTTTGAATAGAAGATGTGTTTGTTGTCTGATCCATGTTGGTGTTTGACACTTACGCGACATTGATACATATGAACAAGATTGATTACATTCAATTATTTCATTTTCTCGAATTATTATCCGTGTCGACTTATGTGTGTTAGTGTGTTTTCTGTGTCCGTGTTTCATAAACAAACAAATGCATTCTGTAATTTTCCCTTTGCAGATTCAATTTCAACTCTAGATAAATCAACGATTCAATTAATTCCAGAGTATAAGGACATCCAAATATTACAGTAATGAAATTGCAGAAAAGATAACACATTGTTAAGTGGAAGAAAGCAAAAGCTACTAAGTAATATTATCTATCTTTGTATTTGTAATTTTCTTTTGCAACTCTTTTGAATTTTACATGAAAGGAAATTGTATATATACCTTTCTATCATTTTCTGTAAAATGAAAAGTATACCCTTTGCAACAAACTGCACTGGTTATGCAGAGGAAGTGATTAGAACATGTTATTCACTCTATCCACCATATCAAAGACTCAACTATACAACAAAAATCTCACAAAAGAAAAAAATGACCCTGAATGATAAAACTCAAAATTTGGTATAAACCAATGCTATTAAGTACATGTCTGATATCACAATGAGTTTGATAAAATCACGGTAACACATTATGATTCTGACAAACTCACAGATAATCAAAACATGTAGTAAAGATCACCTGGAACATGTAACTAGTAGCAGCACACGGGGCAGCGAATTAGTCCATTTTCATTACAATCCGGACAACGTTGGAATCCAAACTCGCCTTCTTCATGACCATGATCATCATATTCTTCCTCCTCGTCGTCGCCATCTTCATAGTAGATTTTACAACTTCCAAAACAAGTCTCACAAGGAACAAACCTTATATCACCACAATTCTCACATCCACCACAACTATCCTCAATTTTCTCACAATATTCCAACAATTTCTCAAGCTTTCCATCTTCATGAAGTTTCTCAATTTCCTCAACTCCACCAATGTAATTCCTACCAACAAAAACCCTTGGCAATCCTCCTCCACCATACAAATCGCCTAAAAGCTCTCTTAGCTCCTCCTTGAATCCTAAATGCATTGATACATCTCTCTCATCAACTCTCACTCCTAACCCTCTCAAAATCATCCTTACTTGGCAACAATCTTCATAAGTCTTTCTCACCCCTCTTAAGCTTGTGAAGTAGAACACAACCTTTTCCTTTCCACCAACCTTAACATCCACAAAAACATCATCTTTCATTTCCTCTTCATCAATTGATGTTTGTTTAAGGTAAAATGGGTTATCTTGAGATAGTTCTTGTAAGGACTTTCTAAATGATGAAATCACTTCAGGATCAAAATCAACCTGGTTGAGTTTTGATTCTTCCTCTGTCATTTGAAGCGACATTGATTTAGGAGGATCAACACTCTCACCACCATTGACATCAAAAGAGAAGCTTTTGAAGTGATTCGGCGATCGAAAAGGACTAATATCTTCAAGACCTTCCATTAATTCCCATGTGTTGATTGTTTCTGGTTCACCAGGTGGTGTTCTTGTTGGTGTCTTAGGAACAACTTTTGTTAACTTTTCCTCAATCATATTTGACCATGTCTTTGCCTCAATCAACCCCATTGAAAATTCTTTCACTTTTTCATCACTCTCCAATGCTTCTTCCTTCTTCTCCTTCTCCTTTCTCTCATTTTCCTTTTCTTTCTTGAGTTTTTGCATTAAATTTTCACTAGGGAACCTAAAACTTTCACTCTCTTCAACTTTACCATTACAAAACTTGAAATCATGAACACCATTAACACTAGGAACAATCTTTTGATTTGAAGAAGAAGAATTGAGTGGTTTCAGAGTACCTAATGTGGTTGATGCGAGTGCAACAACATGATAACTGTCATCTTCAGATTGAGGTGGGTGATGAACATGCATTGAATAGCTTCTTGGAACTGGTGAATAAGTATTGTTGCAATGTCTACATCGCTTTTGCTTGGAATTTGCACAACCCATTATCAATGGAAATTAAAATTTGATTTGATCAATGATAAATTTCCAAACTTTGATGATTTAAATTTGTGTGTCATAAATAGATGAATCTGAAATGGAATCAAAATTCACAAATTCCAATTTTAGATGAGAAAATGTAACAACAATTCAAAGAACAAAAAAAAAACAGATCAAGTTTTGGTTTTTTTTTTTTTTGTGTGACAAAACAAAGAACAAGAACAAAGGTACAAGGATGTTTGAAACAGTTTGAGATCAGAATTAAGGAACGAGTTGTACGTGTGAAAAGGAGAAGAAATTTATAAAGTGAAAATAAAAAGGAAGAAATTTTGAAAAGTCAAAAGATGGAGGCTGAGAAATGAACGAAAGAATTCATTGATCAAGCAAACTGTGGCTCCACTCTGATGATCTCACACGCTCTTCTCTCTTTAGAATTTTTTAGAGAGAGAAACGACAAAGTCTTCAAAGAACCAACCACAGTTGCAAAATATTAAGGATATGTCATTTCAGTTTAGTTTGTTTGATTTATACGATTGAATAGGAAACATAACTATTTTTTATTTCAATTTATTTTGTTAAACAAACAAGGGGAAAAGGACCAAAATGGGTCATTTGGCAACTTACATTGAGCTTAGGGATCTCAAACAATTTTTAAAAAATTGGATAATGTCGAACCGGCGAGATTATGATTTGATTTTATTAAATCTCTTGAATTTGGATGAATTTGTGATTGGATCCTCAAAATAATTGAACCGTAGTATAGATTGGTTTAAGGTTCAATCGGCTAGACCATCTGATTCAATTTCTAAAACATTGATCTTAATAGATATCCATGTTCCAATAACTTGTTACTTGCTTAATTGGATAAATATTAGGGTCACCTTAAACACTTTAGATCCTCTCTTATGATCTTAAAATTCGGGCCCTCAAAATTTGAGCAATCATCATCACTCCTACTTGTTAATATGAGAGAAATTTAGGTTATGTATAGCAGGTTTGCTTGCACAGGCCCATAGCCGGCCTTGATAAATATGGAACTCGTGTCTACCCCGTATCTGTATAGGTACTCGCTAGTTAGATTTTAATGGATTTTGTGATTTCGCAAGTATCCAAGTCCACAAGTATAACTAAATTACTCCTTAAAAAAAGTATAGGTTTACCTCTGCTCTTCTTTTTCGGGCACATTTGGCATGGTGCTAGAACCTTGTTCAGAGATGTTTAGTTCTATCATCAACTATGGGTTCGAAAGCGAAATTTTTTAGAATGTTTGCTACCCCAAATTTTTTTGCCTTTCCCCAATGGAAAAGGAGGAAAAAAATAGGGTTAAAAGAAAATGTCATTTTGGAGTTTTATCGACAATTTACTTGTGTAGGTGGAGATCTCATATTTCCTGAATCTTTATGTATGGAATTACAACAAAAAAAAAAATCAACAAAGATGTGAATTAGGAGGGAGAAATAGGTAAAAGAAATTTCAATCCAACATTTAATAATTGATCCATTCTTAGCCTAGACAAAGACAATCTTGTTATGATAAAAACGAATAAGAAAAAATAAAATAAAATTATTTTTTAAATAGACTTTGACAAAATATTTGTTTCTTCGCACATTAATTGTAATTGCATACCAACTGAACAACAATTAAAAGATTTATCGCTTCAAATATATTAATAGATAGATACTATAAAAATATATATAACATTTTTTTTGAAATAAAAATATATCATAACATTAATAAATCATATTTTGACAATAATAAAATAATCAAAGTATATTTTTAAAAGTCAATAGTGTACAATAGTCGCAGGTACATGTACCTTAACCCTCGACCACACCATATTAACTTCTTTTTTTGTTGACAAAACCACACCATATTAACTAGCATGTACAAGAAATTTTCATTTATTTTACGTGCGAGTATATGTTAAGCTACATACATGACTTGTATCTATAGCATAGATTTATTCACATAGATGAATTAGCGTTAATTTTTTCAACTACCCTGACTAAGCTTATGCACGAGAGAACCGTTTGGATTAGCTTATTTTAGAGCTTATATAAAACAACTCATGCAAATAAATAAGTTTTTATGTATTATTTATAAGTTTTTAAGGTAATTTATGAAAAAACAGTTTATGAAGATACAATTTTCGTTAGTGAGAGCTTATAAATTAAATTAAAAATTTATGTATTTACGTAAGCTATTTTTCATAAGCTCAAAATAAACTCAAACCAAACGGGGCCTAAGTTTGATCCTCACCAAACAAGTGTCTTAAGGATTATGTCAATAATTAATTTTAATTTTTTTTAATTTTAATTTTTATGGAAATTGGGAGTTTATTGCTTTGATTAAGAAAAGAGAAAAAAACAAGTCAAGAAAATAAGAAAAATATTGTGAGAGGACAAAATAACCGAATGCGAGGATCATTGCTTGATTCACTCTCTCACTTTCTCTCTCCAACACAAACCAATACTATTTTCAAACCTCCTTGCACGTTATTATATTTAAATTCAAATCATGAAACAAAAGCTATTAATTCGTTATTTTTTTTCAAAATAATATACTGTATTTATTAATTTGTTACTGTTATAACAAAGGCTACTAACTAGGTTACTGCCCTTCAAAAAAAAAACTAGGTGAAATGTTAATTCTTATTCTAACCTTGCCTTGCGCCTTAAGTAATTTTCTTTGGTGATAATTATTTGGGCTCATGCTAAGTCTCTTAGGGCACAAGTTTAAGAGTTAAAAATAATTAAAAGATAAATTTTGTATTAAAAAAGTAAATTTTGAGTAAATTATACATCCTTCTCTGATAAATTTTAAGTAAATTGT
Source organism: Medicago ruthenica (assembly GCA_018208015.1). Classification (NCBI taxonomy): domain Eukaryota; kingdom Viridiplantae; phylum Streptophyta; class Magnoliopsida; order Fabales; family Fabaceae; genus Medicago; species Medicago ruthenica. The sequence continues at coordinate 91,776,543 of CM031377.1, read as the reverse complement.
ACACCGATCCATTAATGTGATCAAAATGAAAATATACAATTCCTTACTCTTTTAATCTTATGCCAAAAAAATTGAGAAAATTAAAGTTTCTTTTTTGAGAGAAGTTTGAATCGTTTATATCGCATTCCTTTTTCTCTTTTATGTTAAAATCTACACTTCTTTTCCATAATATTTTTTTATTTCTAATAGTTTAACGATGAAAATTTAACACGCAAAATGCGGAAAATACGGCTATTGTTGGTCCATTTAATATAGTAAAAATTCTAATGTATAGTTTCCTGTATTTTTCATTCCCAACACAATTAACATATAGTTCAAAACCAACTCACTTGGGTTGGCCTAGTGATGTTAGCTTGGAACTTTTGAGTGTGATCCTCTCATTGTCTTAAATTCGATTCTCCTTAGTACCAACTTAAATGGACTAGTTTAGCTTCTTCAAAAAAAAAGTTTAAAACCCTATTATAAGATATGAAGTAGTACAAAGTAAAATTAAATATTGAAAAAATTAATAAAGCCGAAAAAATGTGGCAATTGAAAAATGAATTTTACATTATAAATTAATAATTTTTTGATAAAATATTCAAATTTAATTATCATTGATATTCAAATTTATCATTAAATTAATTATTTTTCTTAAATTGTGGCTCAAAGAAGTTAGTAGATATCATCATAATATTTTTGTTTTTGTTAAAATTGATTAAAGTTTAGTACATAATTAATTCTTAAGGGCGAGAAGTGTAATTCAAGCATCTCTTATGGGAAGGGGTTTATAATTTACTCTATGGAGGAAAGTGTATATTTTATTATAAGAAACGAGATAAATGTAATTTAAACTTCTCTCAAGTAATGAGAGTGTAATTTACTCAGGAATGTTTAAGCTTGCAAGACGTTGAATTCACGATTTCCAAGATTATATTTCTATATTTGATATCTTAACTTATACTTGAGGGCACAAGTTAGCATTTCTCTATTCTTGTTTGAACTCTATTTTATGCTTGTAGTTGAAAAAAGTCAGTATCTATCGTCTCGGACATTCAATTTATATGACACTTGCAAAGATATTTGATATGTAAGAACGCGAGTTCGACCATGAGACACTCCACTTTTCAACACTTGATATGTGTGAATTTCAGCGCTAGACTCTTTGAAACAAAAAAAAAATATCAGTATTTACCAAGGAGTTTTGATTATAGCGGATGCAACTAATCTTTCACAAAGCGACAAACTAAATTTAAACTTCAACTATGAGGGTGGTCATATTTAACTCTACACTCAAAGTAGAAGAAATGCCAATATTCATTGTAAAGCATCCCAAGGAAATAGCAATTGCATTTCTGAAGATAGGTGAATGAACATTTCTGAAGCAAATGCAAAGAAATCCCTCTCCAAAAGAGAAGCATGTACTAGGATGCCTTATGCAACTCCATCAATATTACACTTTATCCAACACATTAAAGACTTTGAGAATCACAAGCTCAATAATGGAACCTGAGGAAGCCATATTTGAGTTGTTATACAAGGAGACATCAGAGGTGATCAAGCTCACCATGGAGATGATAAGCAACTTAAATCTAGAATACAATGTTTGTTGATGACCCAAATGTGTTTCTAAAACCAAGTAAGTCTACCATTACCCAATTTCTTCGGAGCTAAACTAGAGAACCACCATATCCATCATCAATTAAAAAAAAAAAATCCACCAAACAGATAACACAACTAAAATGCTCCACCTACTCCAACCCAATGTTCTCCACATTATGATTTTTATATCTGGCCACTAGGGCAGATTTCCAAACATGTACTTGCGATAACAACCTCCACTTTGCTAAAAGGCTAATGTTAACCAATCAAGCCGCTTTCCCTTTGGTTTTGTTATTTTCCCCGTTTGACCCAGCAAATCTTCCCCACCTTCCTTAGATCAGCCCAGAGAAACACCCTCTGAATCTTAACCACCTCCCTTCAGACCTTATTGGGTATCTTCACCTCCATACCTTATTGGGCATCTTCATATAAGACAAGTTAAAAATAGAGATTACACTCAAGAAAGTTATTCAACACGATTTTTCCCGCAAGACTAATATAACTAGTTTCCCATGATCTTTAACAAAGGTAGTCAAGTAATTAATTTATATGAATTAGCCCTCATGGACAAACCAATATATTTGAAAGTTTTCCTTCAATTCCTACAGTTATGAAAGGCAGATGCAATAAACATAAAATTTTCCTGCACATCAATCGCAACCAAACAACTCTTGAATAAACTCAACTTTAAACATGATGTCATTTCAACCCCCCCCCCCCCCCCCCCCCTCCCCCAAAACCATAAGTTGTCAACCACCACCTCCAATGCACAATGTATTACCCACACATTAAAGCCACAACTTGTCTCATTATTGCACCCATCCCCTCACCCACCAACCAAAACAAGAGAGGAGCTAGCACGTCCTCTTGCTTTAAACCTCTTTAAATATTAATTTATTTGGTTGGACTACCATTGAAAAGAATAGACATGTTCACCAAAAAATACACAAACACATGCACAACTTCCATTTCTCACTAAAGCCAAACACACTAAACATATACTCTAAAAATCCCCAATTCAGTAGTCATTGGACTTTTCAAAGTCTAGATACCTTCAAGGAAAAGGAGTTAAGTTAAAATGAGAGTTTTTTTGTTAACCCCCCGGTTCTTAGGGAAAAGGGTCCCTAGTAGTTCAGAGTTTGGTCGGAAGGTAAGTAAAGTATGGACAATAATTATTTTACCCAGAACTTGGGTTCTCTCGAACGATTCGTCATTGACGAAGCTCATTTAACACCTGAGCCCAATCACTTGTTTAAAAAGAGAGATATTTAAATGAAAAAGAAAATGTTAACAAAACTATATTATAAGTTCCACAAGTGCATGGAAGAAAATAAAAAATGCTTAATTGCAGTTTTTGTCCCCTATGTTTCACAATCTTGCGATTTTAACCCTCTATAAAAAAACAATAACAATTTTGTCCTCTATGTTTAACCCTTTTGCACTTTTGGCCCCCTGGTCCAATTTTGACCCAGTTAACGCACACGTGGCACCTCACTTAAGTGATTGGGATGCCACATGTGTAATTTTTAATTTAAAAATAAATATTAATGCCATGTGTGTATTTCTTTATTATTTCTTTAATAAAAAAACAAAAAAGGAAGAACACCATGCAAAACAACCAGAACTCTTACATCTCTTCTTCAATTAAATTTACTCCCTCCTTCATCATCATTATCACCACCACCACCACCACCAATATCATTAAATACCAGGGTTGATACTAAACAAAACATTTGTTGTGAATAGGGATTGAAGAAATGAAAACTTATTGAATTACAAACAAACCCAGAAATTGATTGAGTCCTTTACTGAAATCTCAAATCAACTCGGCGGCACTTTCTGAGATTCTCCGGATGCGACATAGATCCGGCGACGGAACTTAAACCCCAATCGGGGGTTACTATTCATGTATGATCTCCAGAAACTCCTTTTGATAATACCTAGAATCGGCGATTCAGAAGAGAACAAAACTAGATAACTCGAGCCAAAGACATGAAACGCGAATCCAGTTTACTTTTCATCTCTCTCGCCAGAGCTTTTACTCGTTTTACTTTTCATACCTTCTATTTCTTCAGCTTCTTTTTTCAATGGGTATTTGAATTTGTGGTGTTTGATATGGGGGTTTTGATACAAAATAAGGATTGATTTGGAGAAGAAGATGAATAATGTTAAGATGAAGAAGATGGGTTTGCTGAGTATCGCCATTGTGTGTTTCATCCATTTTCTTTTTTTCTTTTTGTTTTTTTTAATTAAAGAAATACACAATGGTATTTTTATTTATTTTTAAATTAAAAATTACAAACGTGGCAACCTAATCACTTAAGTGAGGTGCCACGTGACTGGGTCAAAATTGGACTACGGGGCCAAAAGTGCAAAATGGGCTAAACATAGAGGGCAAAATTGTTATTATTTTTTAAAAAGGGCCAAAATCGCAAGATTGTGAAACATAGGGGGCCAAAACTGCAATTAAGCCAATAAAAAATTGAAGAGATATACATTTAATATGTTGGGACACATGTTTAAACCTGTAATGCTTCTTTACATTTAGTTTGTGTGAGCTTTACCAATAATATAGAGTACACTCACCCACCTAAAATATAAATAAAAGTCCATAAATTTGAATCAAATTCATTTGACTTCTTAATTATATTTAAGATCGGATGGAGGATATATATAGTTATCACTTCTAATATCGTAAAAGAGGAATGCCAGCTATTTGCATTGCACACTTGAGCAGAGTTTGATTAATCTGATTTGGCATAAAATGTTACACGCAGGGCCGTTCCTTGGGAGGCGCAAACAGCTCTATGGAGCTGGGCCTCCAAAATTTGGGGGCCCAAAATATATTTTTTTGATATATAATGCAAGTAAAAAAGGAATATATATTAATGATGTGGTAATATTATCAAATCGGATGTGTGGCCCAGTGGTAGTGTATTGTATTGGCTTTTCCATGAACCTGAGTTCAACTCCCAGGTTTTTAGTTTTTCCTTCTTTAATTAATATATTTTTCATAAAAACACAATATAATATTTTTTCTTCTTATTTTTGTTAGAGTAGATTTTGTAATTTTTTGCCCATATTTATTGTATAAAATAGCAAAGCTCTAGCAACAAACATTATAATTCCATTATATAATTTATTAAAAAAAACAACAAACATTATAATTAAAAAAACATTATAAACTTTTTTTTGCGTCTGTACTAACTAAGGAAAATACAACCTAAAATGTCGATAAAGATATTCGCTTGAAATTGTATTTTTATATTATTGATTAAAATATGAATCTTTTTTGTGTCAGTTACATGACTTTTATTTATGTTTACGGATGTTATTTTCAATTAAATAAAAGAATATTCTTTGAAAAAAATTAATTTTATTTTATTAGGGGCCTACTTTTACTTTCAGAGCCGGGTCTCCGTTTTCATAGGAACGGCCCTGGTTACACGTGAGGGCAGGTGGATAGAAATCTTTATGGTTATTAGATCTTGCTTTCCTAATTTCAACTCAAAAGATTGTTGCTCCAATTATGACTACAACTGTGGAGGGTGCAACTTCAATTTCCCCTAATCAACGCCTCAATTTGCATATAAAGCCTTCCCACGTTCATTTTTTATTTCATCATTGTGCATTCATCCTACTGTTATCGATCATCTCATTTATTTCCCTTTACAGTTCAACAACACGTTTCTCTCACTTTAATGGTATTTTATTTGTCTCGTCTTTAACAATTTATCTTTTAATATTTCCCAGTGTTAGTTAAACGAAAAAAGTATACCCTCAAATTGGTTGTCAATAATATAAGTTGCATCTCCCCAATTACTGATCAACAAGTTGCATCCTACTATTTTTCTTTAGTTATTTCTTTCATGTCTCAAGTTTAATCGTTTATGTTTAAAAAATGTTAATATCAGACCAAATTAATTTATCATTTTTGTATGATATAAAGATAAATTATTTTATCATTTGAAAAGATAAACTAAATTTTCGATTCATCAAGACAGCTTATAAACTGTATCATAATAACTATAAAGATATCTAATCCATTAGCCTAATGTGATATTTTTAAGTTTTTTATTTGATTGTGACATTGTTGTTGTCAATAAGGTGTAATTATGACCGACAATGAATTTGTGGTAATGGAATTTAACCCCTTAAATAAGTGGTCATGAAACTCTTGTGTATAGAAAAAATCCAGTTTTGAGGGAAGAATCAACCTTGTGTTGATCACAAGTTTTTCGATGGAGTTAGTCATTATTAAACGGATGTAAAAATTTTGTACTTATAACTATGTGTTAGACATTGTCATTATAGTCCTTAAATGTATCAAATTTTATCATCATTTTAGTCATTTTGGTCCTCATTTGTATTTTTTATTTGCCAACTTAAAGATACTTAGATACTTTTGAAGTTCTGGTATATTAAGGGATTATAATGACAACATCTAATTCATTCAGAGACCAAAATGAGTGTTTTCCCAATTTATAATAGAAGTAAACTAAGAATGAAAGTTGGGTCAACGATTACAAATGCATGACTAATTTAACATGAAAGAAGATTAGTGGTATATTTAAAAAACTTTAAATTAAGTTAAAGGAGCGGAAGAAGTTTTGCCCGTAGATTGGTTTGTTTTTTCTCTTTTACTATTTTCTATTAACTATACAACTTGATTTTCAATCTTAAATTTGGGTGTTCATCGGTTTAGATCAAACTGAATCAAACCACAATCCGAACCAAATTAAAGTGTGAGTTTGATAAATTTCTTGATCGTGAACGAAATCGAGTTAAACTGTTCAAATTTGCTCATGTTTGATTAGGACAACGGATTTTAAGATTCCTACCCGATCACCCGCATGTCCAACATGGTCATATACATTCTATTTTTTTTATTAATATTTTATCTATTTTAAGCCTACATTCATGAATCAAGACAAATTAGAAACATGTTAAGCTAGAATTTTTTTCATTCTTAAAGTCACAAGCATAGAGATAGAGAAATGAAGACACACATCTAAGTGTTTTTATTTTGGAAGTTTTAATATTTTGGCTTTGTATTATGGTTCAATTGGTATGAGAGACTTGGGTTCGCATTCATTTTACTAATTTAACATGAGACTTTGGCTATTGAGGTGTTTTAATTTTAGATTTTTTTTAATATTTGACAAAGTTCTCAACTATTTTTGTACATTTGTTTTTTAGTGTGTCCGATCAATCTGACCCAAACCAACTTGTTGTTTATCGGTTTGGTTCGGTTCGTTTCGGGTTTTATCCCAAAAAGTGTAAATTCAACCAAAACCAATATGTATACTTTTGGTCGATTTGAGCAATACGTTCACTCAAAACAAAACCAAACTGGTCTACAGACTCCCCTAATCTTAAACGGGTTCTTGATTAATGAGAGTAGAAATTATGGGTATTTGCTAAAATTTCCATGAAGTGTCAGCTCATTCAATGGACAAAGTGCAAATAGACAATTTTAAATTTTTCATTAGTGCCACTATAATGAGTTAATATTTATTTTAATTAAGATATTTATGAACTTTGTTTTCATATATAATTTTATTTTCGGTTTTTTATAGGTTCCTTTCACCGGAGGTAATCCTATACACGATTTGTTAGACGCTAACGTGAGTACTTCTGAACTAGAATTCGAACATTAATTTATCATGTTATGTGAGCTAATCCCCTCTGCTAAACTCAATCTATGTTGGTGATGTATAAATTTTTTATTCAAAAGTAAACAATTTATTTCACTTAAAAAATAAAAAATAGTTTATAGTCAATTTTGTCTCTAAAATTGTATTACTTGTCAAATTAATCCTTGTCTTTTATTATTTAAGAGTTTCATCTTTGAAATTGTAACACATTAATCCAATTGGTTCCTACATTTAGGCTCTGTTTGGGTAACTTGAAATTAACAGAGCGGAATAGAATAGAACAAAATCGGACGGAACAGAATGGAACAATGATTACATTCCATTCTTTGAATATTTTATGACAGAATGGAACTAATCTCCCACTTCATTGTTTGGAAAGTTGACATAACGGAATGGGTTATAAATTTTTTATTCCATTTTTACCTTTTAGTTCAAAAACATCAATTTGTTAAATTGTCAACTCAATTCAATCAATATGTGGTATTTTGGCACCGTTCATGCGTAGCACCAAAATAAACGAGTACCCTAAACAAATAAAAATATATAGAGTAGAATTGAAAATAATTTTGCAGTGTGCGTAGAACTACACAATTTAAATACTGAAATCAAATTAAAGGAAAATTAAGGCAAGACCAAAACATTTTTAAATTTTGGTTTCCCCGAAATAATAATGATTCCTGCTTAATCTACGACTGTTGTATTTCCATTTTGCAGCTTAAATTTCATAGGCTTAATTCTAGTAAAAGTAGAAAAAGCATTGAAAACTTAAAAAACAAGATTGGTTGCGTATGAATCTAATATCCAATATGCTTGTCTACAATGTTAACACAAAATGTTTGCTTTGTTATAAAATAAAGTAAAATCACATGATCAAAGATGAAGATGAAAGCTTTTTGTATTATTCTTCTCACAAGTGTGTTCTTTACATTGACATATAAGTCCTATTTATAGGACACAAATGTGGTAAGTTACAAGTACATGAAGAGTCATAAGACTAAGTGCCAATAACAATGAATATATGCATTCACTCATAGGAGTTAAGGAATATAGAAAGTCTTATGGAATATGGACATCCATACCATAATAATATTATTCATAACACTCCCCCTTGGATGTCCATGAAAGATATGCCTCATTAAAACCTTACTAAGAAAAAACCCAATGGGAAAAAAAATCTTAGTGAAGGAAAAAGAGTACAATATCCAATATATCTGCCTCGTTAAAAACCTTGCCAGGAAAACCCAATGGGACAAAACCATGGTGAAGGGAAAAAGAGTGCAAGATATATTTATATCTCCCCCTCGTCCAAACAATCATCTCTGAAACGATGAAGACAATCTTTTACATCAGTTGTTCAAAAATTATGCTTGAGAGTGACTTTGTGAAAAGGTGTGCACTATTATCACATGAATAAATTTGTTGACCGCTTATATCATATCCTTTCAAATTGACAATGCATATGGTATTATATTCATAAAAGATTGTTGCTCGTTCTTCTGGAAGACAAACCACAAGTTTCTTCTATGTGTTCAATCATAAACCTCAATCAAGCACATTAATATTGAGGATCCGACAAATAACCTGCATATCTAAAATAATAAAAATAATAATATATGATAACATAAATAATCATCAAGACACATTATTGTCCTTTAATTAAACTACATTATGGTACTTCAGGACCAATTAGTTCTTCATAATTTACTCAAATTTTCAAACGATCTTTGTCTACATCTAATGACTTTTCAACCATTTAAGTAAATGAGATTTGTCCATATATAAACATTTTAGCACCTTGTTATATAAGCTTCTTGATTAACAAAAGTGTTACTCTTTAAATACTCAACTTGCAATCTCAAATAAATATTTACCCTTTCTACATATTTAATCTCAATATTTTTCTTTAATAAATCAACTTTCAAAAACTATTCAAGAGTTCTCAGGTTTATTTCAAAATGGACAAATGATATCATTTTTATATCTCTCTTTTAGAAAATATTCACTAAGAATATTATACAACGTGTTTCTATATTTCAAGTTGATTAAGTAATCTCTTCAATAATATGAATTGTATGCCTCGATAAAATGATTCCTTCGGGGAATTTTATATAAAAATATCAAGTGAGTCATATAAATATATTGTAACATGTACTTCATATATAGATAGATTGAGACTTTCAAGTGGTGCTAGACTTAATCAAGTATGATAATGTACTTGAATTCACTTCAAGTGAATACGCCTCTTCAAAATTAATAGTAAGTTTTCACCAATACTCTTGAAAATAAGGCAAACTTCATATATCAATATTTCATGATTCTCTTTTATTTGCACATCTTCAGATGTATGGACTACTGGTCCAAAAATCATTCTCTTTACAAAGCTAGTTAAATATTGCCTCAAATTCGTCTTTCCATTTAGTTAATCATTTTATTGTCTATAATCCTCAATAGACTTTGATTCATGATCCTCGTTATCATTTTTACATATAGCGCTATATTTTATGTAAAAACATCGTCAACGTTGACTTTTATTTTTCGGGTCCATGTCATTTCATTGAGATCTTTCATTCATGACATAATTTAACGATATTTCATAAATTTCAGGTACATGATAAGTTCTTCTGGAACTGAAAAAATCCATTATGTTAGATGACTCTTTTAGAGTTTCTATATCCTCATTTGAGTTATCTTTCATTTTGGCTCCTTTTCTTATTTGAGGATTTTTATATTTGGAACCGATTGGTTTACCATGCTTGATGCATGATTGAGACTCATTTGCAATATTAGATTATCCTATATGGACATCTATTTCGTTTGGAGCATTAGCAGCTGCTATTTTATTTGTTTAACTTTGCAAATGATTGATGTTTTGAGGATCAAGATGAGATAATAATATTTTCTTTCAAATAATTCAATTGAACTTCAGGTTCACATTTTCATTCTATTGAACTCCGGGTTCACATTTTCAGCTGCTTATTCTCTCCCCCTAATATTGGGAAAACTAATCAATCAATCGATAATCGACCTACTAAAGTTGGCTCAATACAATTTATAATAGTAGGGGATTCATATCAAATATATTTTCCCAATATTCTTTCAATATTTATCTTAGTTCATTATTTTGGAGCAATTGTGATATACACAACAAATCCAAAAATTCACTTAGATGAAAAATATTTGGTTGTTAACCTAAAATAAATTATAAATAAAGGGGAGGACTTACGTGAAGGTGAGAAAAACACACAAGAAGGGGGGGTTGAATTGTGTGGGTAAATCTTTTTCTTTCTCAAAGCTTATGTTAGGTTCAGAATTGGATTCTAAAACTTTTTCAGAGTGTTATAGCAGCGGATTAAAAAGTATAGAGAGAAGGAAAGAAAGAGACACAATGTTTTTATACTAGTTCCTTCCACAAGTTGGAAGTAGTCTATTCCCCCTGTCACTTACAGGAGATTTAACTATAATCAAACTGATTACAATTGCTCAGAACACAAAGTAATGAGACTTCAATGCTCAAACACCTAGAAAGAGACTTCTAATGCTCAAGACACTAAGTCAAGAGACTTCCAATGCTCAGAACACAAAGTAATGAGACTTCTCTGCTCAAAGCACAAAGCTAAGAAACTTCTAATTGCTCAAAACACAAAGTAATGAGACTTCAGGATGCTCAGCACGCAGACTGAGACTTTGGTTCAAACTGATTTACAAAGAAAGAAGTTTGAGCTGAACACTTGATCAAATATCAGAGGTGTTCACTTAATACAACTCAGGAATAAGACTCTAGACTTAAGAAATTCTAAGATTACAAGTTTGTAAGAATTTCTAAGAGTTTTAGTGAACTACAAATTTTGACAGCAAAAACAGAGCACACTTCAGTCAGTTTTGTTTCAAGAGTCTTAGCGATTTTCTTCTTCAAATCTTCACCCTTTTATAGAGAAAAAGATAGCTGTTGAGAATTGCCAGAAAATCCAGCAAAGAGCCGTTGCAATTGGAAGCTAGGTTAGCTGAAAATGTGTGCTGAAACTGAGCAGAACAGAGCACGCATTTTTGAATACTTTCCTTAAAAACTAGGGAATGTTTTGGCCAAGGAGACAACTGTTCCATTGGAGTTGTTCTGACATTGCAGACATTAAATGCAAACAGTGACAGTTGTTTTTCCTTCCACGTCAGACTTCAGAAGCTTCTCAGACACTGTTCATCAGAAGCAGGTCTTCAGACACACCCTTCAGAAGCACTGTTCATCAGACGCTCCCTTCAGACGTTGACTTTTGTTGACCTTCAGACTCAGCCTTCAGACGTTGACTTCTGTTGACCTTCTGACTCAGCCTTCAGACGCTGACCAATGTTGACCTTCAGACTCAGCCTTCAGAAACACCCTTCAGATGCAGTCTTCAGACTCTGCCTTCAGAAGCACCCTTCAGACGCAGTCTTCAGAAGCGTCTTCAGACCCAATTTTGCTTCAGACTTGCAACAAAGGCTTCAATTCTTTCTTTCTTGCTCTTAGCTTGTTCTTCCATAACCAGTATTAATTACCAAACATTAAGGACATGGTTCTGCATACTTAGAACAAAGCATTAGCAATACCAATTTTCTTTTTAACACTTTGTAATCATCAAAACCCAAAAGAGATTTGTTCATACACATTTTGTTCCAACATTACACATAATAATGTGTTGGCTTGATGCGAATCAATATCTCAACATACAAGATTACATGTTCCCAAAGTAGAATTTAGAAGTTATGTTCTCATAAGTATCATTCATACAATTAACTTTAGACGTCTAAAGAATGGACCTTCAAGACCATTTTTTTTATGAACATATACTACACGATGTTCAATATCAATTTAAATTGAGAAATGATACTTATTAAATGCTTCCTGAAAACTCCAAAAAAATTGAGCTCTTAGTCAAATTTGTTGAGAAAACAATCTCACAAACTTCTGGTTGTGAGTTGACAATAAACATATATGTGGTCATTTAGTCGATGTATTAAATCAAGTTATAAGGTATCAAAATGATTCACATCATCGGTGTATTCATCCACAAATATCACCTAATATATATAAGAGGCTTATTTTCTCAGATTGTCAACTTACTTTATAAAGTAATAACACACAAATATTAATGGTTTGAAGAATCTTCTGGTTCTTCAATACATGTCCATATAAATTTTTAACTATTTTCGCATCATAATAGATCCAGAATAACCCAACCGGTCTTGCCAACAATAAATTTAATATGATATGTAAACTTCTGGTTTACAATAATGTGTGCTTCAATTGCACTAATATAAGTGTTGTACAATTCAAAGGAAAATCATATAACTTTTTCACTACACTTATTTTATCCAAAATATGTCTCGTAATATAGAGATATTCAACATCTTCTTCGTTTCTTATTTCAATATGATATCCATTTGGAATGATATCCTTGAAGCTTAATGGATATCTATGAGACTTAGAGGAATATATTGCATTCTCAATGTCTAGTTATATTCCTCCATATAACAATATATATTGGCTCTTCTAGATCCTTCAATAATTTTTTGTAGTGTCAAAATACTAAAATTAGTTTCTTTGTATCACACATTTAATCATTTTTATTGTCTTTTACAAAAGATATCTTTCATTTACAAACAATATCCAACAAAATATACAAAAAAGTGTTGTTTAGTGAGGCCAAGTTCTAAGAGCAATAGTTGCTTGAGACCTCAAAATATCATAGATATACTTTTTAGAAGGGATCAATACTATAAAATTCATATATAGTTCTTTTGTCAACTAACAAGGTTCCCAATTCAAAACAATATTGTTCTTAAATTTGATCTTTTTCAAAAGAAGTAATAATATCACATTTACAACCACAATATTTACTATTTAATTAGAAAAACAATTATGTGGAGCACAAATTATAAATATCAAATATGTAAAGAGATGACATTACCTCTAATTTTATATGTCTTGTGAGAACTCATTAATAGCAAAAATCATAATCAACATAAGTCATAATAAACTTTTATCATCTTTACATGTATCATATCAATGATAATCTCTACTATATCAATTCTTGATATTATTTTCTCGATTTTGCTACTTCAGGAGCAGATTCAAAGGGCAAACAAATTTTAAATTTTATCTTGTCCAATTTATACTAAGATCAAATAGATCTTATATATTTCAATTGAGAACAAAAATCTAGTTCTTCGAAAACTCAACCACATACCTCTATCGACAATGATAAATGAAAATCACAATATTTTTATTTTGCAATCTTTCACGAATGTTTGATGTTAAATTATCAGTTCTTCTAGAACAATATCTCAAATCTTCATAAACAATGATAAAAAAATATTTATTCTCTGAGCAATCCTTCAGGGATGCTTTAATATTAAATTTTAGTTCTTTAGAAACTAATGATCAAGAAAAATTCAATAGTTGAACGATCCTTCAGGAATGCTTTAATATTAATTAATTTTAGTTCTTCGAGAACTATATTTTAAATCTTTATAAACAACCGTCAAGAAAATCTATTGTTTGAGCGATCTTTCATGAATGCTCTAATATTAAAAATGGAATAGTTATTCAAAAACTATACTTAACACGATCTATATAATAATCAAGAACAATTCATTCTTTATGCAATCCTTCGGGGATGCTCTATATTAAATTATTCCAAAATTTATTAAGAATGACAAACAATAACTTAAAAAAATATAGTGTGGTTTATTTTGATGTAGAAAACTCCATGAATTTCATCAAACAATTGGTTAGTGGCCTAGTGCCAATGCAACACATTCACCTACAAAACACACACTAATCACGCCCTTGAACCCTTGTTGACACATCACTCATTTGATCCTTATAGCTTCACTTCAAATTTAATCAAGTCTTATATTCTGAACATACTAAACAAAAGTCCCTATAGATTTACAAAATTTGACAAAGCAAGAATTGAGAACTAAAAGTACTCGCTTACAGAATTGATAGAAGTGATTAAAAGTTGATAAAGATCAAGCTCTTTATACCTTTGACCTTTAATATTTGAGACTTATATGAGGTTTTAGCTCGGTTATTCTATAGTTTAATATATATTCAGAATTTTTAAAAAAGAAAAACTTCTACTTTCATGTTGAATTTTAAATTGATAAACATATATATTTTATGCATTCAAAGATTATACATTTGGATCTGAACAACATGACAACAACATGATGATGAAATTTAAAGGTCGTATATTTTCAATTAAAGATTGAAATTCATTTTCATGGAAGTAAAGTTTAGAATCAATAAATTATGTCACAAACATGTATAAGTAAGAATCAATATTACCTCAAATTGTTAGAGCTTGTTATAAAATAAAGTAAAAGCACATGATCAAAGATGAAGATGAAAGCTTTTTGTATTATTCTTCTCACAAGTGTGTTCTTTACATTGACATATAAGTCCTATTTATAGAACACAAATGTGGTAAGTTACAAGTACATGAAGAGTCATAAGACTAATTGCCAATAACAATGAATATAAACATTCACTCATAGAAGTTAAGGAATATAGAAAGTCTTATGGAATATGAACATTCATACCATAATAATATTATTCATAACATGCTTATCGTTTTCTATCTTATAGTAAAACAAACATGGAGGAAACAAGATGAAAGAGATTTGTAAATAATACTTTATTGATTGAATGGATATTAATTAAAAGAAGTGATATTAGAAACAATAAACAATTGTAGAAGATGAGAAAGACATAAAGGAATAAGAAACAGTAAACATAAAAAGAATAAAAAAGAAAAATGGTGCAGATGATGAAATAGAAAAGGTAGGAACAAAGTTGTAATTGTATTATTAATGTTTTCAATTCCATTAGTTACACTCCAAATCGGGTGGAATGAAAATTTGGTTGAATGGGTGGTATTGGATGGAATAAGTTCCATCACACTTCATTTCATTCTATTTTTACAAAACCAAACAATGGAACATGGTTTTATCCCACTCTACTCCATTCCATTCCACCACTCTCCATCAATCAAAACATAGCCTTAATATTTATTTAGAATTTATCTATCTTTATGGCCTTATTTAGATCAATAGTTTAATATTTTCAATTACTTTTTGTTGCATTTTATTACTTTTTATTTGTTTTCATTTTCTTTGCACAAGAACAAGAAACTATGAAGAAAATGAAGAAGTTAATTATGATAATGGAAGACCAAGTCAGTGCAAAAAGGGTTAAAATTCAAGATAAAGGATATTATAGCCATAGCCAAAAGTCCCTTGTCCGTAGCCAAAAGTATAATTATTAGAAAATTGCTTTATACATATCAAACAAAGCTAAAACACACCAGAAAATTACATATTTACCCCGGCGGCAGTTAACAACTGCCGCCGGATCATCCCAGCGGCAGTTAACTGCCGCCGGAGTAAAAATTTTGGGTTTAATGTGGGAAAAGCAATTTCCTAATTATTATGCTATAAGTCCAACCCTTTCTCAGTGAAATTTTGGGTTGATCCAAGCCCATTACTACCTCCTTGGTAACAAAAATTATTATGTGTTTTAACTTGTGTAAATGCCATGTCATACTCCTCAATTTATGCTTCATTCTTACCTAATTTATAGAATCGTTGGTCCAAAGAAAACTCCCATGGTATCTATAGATAGGACATGATATTAGTTTAATTAAATTTATTTATCTATTGTTGTTTTTGGTTGCGGCGCCGATCTTAAATTTATTATATATCAACGTGAATGGCATTTTTGTTGACCTCAAAATACATGGACAAGACTTCGGTCTCTATTAATTTAACTAAATGTTCTGATTAATATATGATTCAGTGCCAACAAAACAGGAAAAGATACAGATAAAATATGTCATGAAATTATGTAACGAATAATTCATGAATGCTTGGAAAAAGGTAGAGTTAGTTTAGTGGCATTTTATTCTTGGACGGTATGTTTGTCTGCCTCTTGCTATATGCACAAAGTCATAGACTCATATTCTTATACGTTGCGATAATGTAGGATATTAAGATAAATTAACTCAATGAATTTGTTTGGAAGTTTGCTAACTATTGGTGGAAATGTGGGACACATATACCATATCTATATGTGACATCCAACGGTTCATTCTCTCTAGCTAATCTGATTTTTGGGATGAAACTCTGCAAGCTGTGATTGTCTTCAGCTTGTCCACATGGCCTGAAATTGAGGCCACTTTTGATGCATTTTATCATCTTCTAAAAAGTTCAATTGTAAATGGATTGATACTATTTATTTTTATTAACTAGTGTTATGGGACACAACGTAATAGTTACGGAGATTAATATAGTAAAAAATTTTAAGGCAAACTTTTAAAAGTATAAAAAAAAATTCAATGCAAGATTTTCTTCTTTTATTTTTTTAACTAGTGTCCCAAGGACACTGGTTAACATGATTCTATTTTTATTTGTTCTTCACTCTTTGTTTCAGAAGACCCAAAAACAATTTGATAAAATAGTAAGTAAACTTTTTTAGTTTAAATAGAAGTTTTGAATTCGAATTCAGCAATGTGGATAGAGGAGTGATAAATCTTTTAAGGTAGGGCTTTGCCACATATTTGGTTTGTGAATTTAGTCTCCGTAGTTGGGCAACTTATACTCTGTTCATACAAAATAAAAAACTATTTTTTTATGAAGAGAAAGGATTTTGATACTTCTAATTCAATCGAAAGATAAATAAAGTCTGATTTATAATGATTATTTAGATAAGATTCCAATTCACGGTCTTTTGAATGATTTGTTCTAAATAGAAACTTATTACCACTTCATACTATATTAGTAAATAAATGAATACCATCATTAATCATATTATTATGAGTAAATTATACTATATTTCCTTAGAGAAAAAGCTTGAAATACACGTTCCTCTTATTTTAAATTAGACTAAATTACATGTTTAGTCCCTTAACTTAATTTCAGATAATAATTTGGTCATTTATTTTATTTTCATCGCAAGTTTGGCCTTTTGGTCCATTTGCATATGAATTTTCAAGCTTGAAATCTAATATTCATATAAAAACATAAATGAAAGACCAAATATTTGAAGATTGAAAGGCCATAAGAAAAGAAAATCATGGATTTGAAGCTTGAAAGTTCATATGCAAATGAACCAAAAAGACCAAAATGCAATTAAAAAAAGATAAATAACCAAAATGTTACCTAAATAGTATGTATGAATGATGAGTATGTATAAGTATGTATGAATGATGAGTATGTATAAGTATGTAAACTTGGTAAATGTGGATATTGGAAAACTAATGAAGAAGTGAATTGAAGAATTAATGAATGATGGGCTACGATGATTATTTGATGATGAGTAAATGTTGAGTTATTTATCGAGATGTAAATGATGAATCATTGGACTTAGTGTAAATGGTGAATTGTTTAATGATGTGAGATTGATGTGATAATTGGAGATGATAATGTGATTAAAAGATGATGTGTTATATAATAGAGTGATTATATGATGACGTGTTGATATGATGTTGTGTGATATGACGATGAGTTATTTAAATGATGTGTATATGTCGAGTTGAGTTATGTATTGTTGATGTCTTATATGGTATCTATGCATTCATGGTCAGTCCTACTTGATGTTGTGGGATTAATCAGTAACATACCTCTAATTATCCAAGATGTCGTGGGATCACTCTGTAACATAACTCTGATATCCAAAACCTAGTACTACATGCATATAGAGTCGAGTTAGGCACATTGCATACATCACTGTGAGCCTACGTGGAAGATGTTTTATTTGACTATGTGTGATTGTGTGATGATGTGCTATTGGAGGACGTGGAACGTGACTATGTGTTATGTGGAAATAGTTCTAATTGAATATGTGATGATTGAATGATGAGTTTGCTATATTAATGTGCAAATGGTGTATACTTGGATGTCTTTAATTGTCTTGGATGTGAATATAAGCTGAGTATGTTTGCTGCTTATTGTGATGAATATCTGTTGAATGTATAATTGACATATTTGTTTATCCTTTAACTATACATGCGTTCATATTTTTCCATGTGTTGAATATTTATCACCTTTCTGTGGGTTTCTGCCTACGCCCTTGTGGTGTAGACTTGCAAGTCGAGGAAGATTAGTTGATGTGAGTTTTCTGAGGATGGCTTTGGAGCCTACTCGCTTCTTTACCACATTTCTTTGGAGTCTAGCATATTATTGCTCTGATTAGGACTGTTGGGGTTTATTTATATTTATCAGCTTGTGTTTGATGAACCTTGAGTTCTTTTGAGGATGTTTTTACTTTGAGATATGATGTATGACTTATGTTGTTGAGATTATTTCCGCTGCGACTTGTTATATTATTTCGATGGAGTTTTAGATTTAATACTAAATATTAAGTAGTGTTGCCCTAACCCTAATGATCACAACTCTTACCACCAAGGTACTGATTTTTTTTTTATGACATGCAATTGCTTCAATGTTATGTATTCAACACAAATTTCAGGCCTTATTTCTTTCAATCTCACAATCCCTAAATCATTTATCACTCACTTTCATCTCTCTCACCATCATGCAATTGAACCTAATAACGATAATCCCTCCCTTTTTTACGAACCTAATTAATTTTTATGAAAAAAAAGGTTTTCAAGAAATTGAATCAAGTAGCACATGAAAATGTCATTTTTTAAAGGCTTCTAACGTCGTTGCAATTCCTTTTTTGACAGCAGTTCCTCTTCATTATTAACAGTTCATTTTCATTATTATTTTTTCTTTCAATTACCATACAACATTTCCTTTTTATTATTTTTTTCTTTCGGTTACCACATAACAGTTGCTTTTCCTTTTTATAGATTTAACTGTCCTTGCGGTTAGGATCAGTTTCTTGGTGTATGCTTACTACGTGCTACGATATTAAAGTTGCATCTTTAAAATTGTTGATAATTTGACTAATTCAGATGATAATTTTATCATTAGAAACTTCACTTTTTAGTGTAATTTTGTCTACATCTTTGTTTCTCCTATATTATATTAATTACTTGAAGTTATTTATTCTGCCTTTTTATTTGCAAAAATCACTACACTAAATTATAACATTTTTGCCTTTTTATTCGCAAAATTCACTACACTAGATTATAACATTACTTTGTTTTCTCACTTTGACTTTTGAAACATGTTTACTATTTTAAATTTGCTTATTTTAGTTGTTCTTTTAATATGAATATAATCGAATATGAAGGTTGAGAAAGAAGGAATTCGGGAACACAAACTGATAATATTATTTGGTAACAAAATAAATTTAGTAACTTAAATTGGTGTAATTTTTGCACCTTTTTTTCCTATCGTTTCATAACAAAGTAATAAATCTGTAAGTAAAAATATAATCAATTTGATATTTATATACGAAATTCTACAAAACCCGTTCATCGCACGGGTTAGAGTCTAGTTATTATTTAAAAATAGTATGTGAGGTTTAGGGTATTACACATCTCCTGCCTCATAAACATTTGATACACACCACAAACTATATATTCGTCGTCCACATTAGGACGCCACTGCCAAACATCTATAACATAATCATGCATAAAATATAAGGTTAATCTATATCATCTTCATGATCGAAAGCATAAAAAAATACACATATTTATATTCCATGTGTAAATATATATTTCTTTGGTTCAACATGACATTTTTTAGAACAGGAGATGAAGAGTAAAAAATTTGGACACAAATAAATAAAAATATTTAAATTAAATGAAGAGTAAATTTGATATTTTTTAGAACGGGAGATGAAGAGTAAAAAAATTGGAAACAAGTAAATAAAAATATTTGAATTAAATGAAGGGTAAAATAGCCATTTTACAGAACGCCGACTGAGAGATTAGCATAGGAGTGTAAAACCATTTCAAATTTATTTGGGAGCTTTCAATAAAGGATAAACTATTCCTTTTTTCACCCTATACATTTCTCGCACGTCCTATTACTTTTACTAAAAATATCATTTGTTTGGATTATATAATCAGAAGAGTCAAAGCTTTTAAGAAACCAAAATCAAAGTCTGTCAGCACAAAATAAAGATCTTAAACTGAAAAATGAAATTTTGAAAGAAAGACAATTTTCAAATCTTAATGGAACTGAAAGATCTTTGACTAAATTCAACAGTGCTTCTGAAGAATTTAGTAATGGTAACATTGACAGATGTAAATTAGCTTCCATATTATGTAATGCTATTAAGAACAAAGGAAAAGGAATCGACTTCACAGAATCATCTGCTAAGAAGAAACAAACTTCTGTAAAGACAAAAAAGTCATCTTGTTCTGAATACATTCAGAAGGGTCTGCCTTTTCACTTGGACCCAAAGGCTAAAAAAGCTAAGATTATGAACATGTCAGAGCCAAAGAACTCAGAACCTAAAGTCTTGACCAAGTCAAAATCAAGGGTTGTTAGATTCATGGCTAAATGGGATTCAGAATATAATACCAAGAAGTATTCAAGATCAAAATTTTCTAAATCAAGATTCTTGAATAGATCTAAGCAACGAAGCCTAAAGTCCAAGGTTCTGAGGAAATAAAAGCCCTTTAGAACTAACCCCAAAGGACCCATTCAGACATGGGTACCTAAAAACAATGTTGCTTATGTTTCAGGCCTGTTTTGTAGGAAAACCAAAGCATCAGTCTTGGTACCTGGACATTGACTGCTCTCGACACATGACAGGAGAAAGACATATGTTCAAAGACCTGATCATAAAAGAAGGAGGTATTGTGGGATTTGGAGGGAACCAACAAGGAAAGATTGTTGGAACAGGAACTATTGGTAACTCTTCTATCTCTACCAATAATGTCTTGTATGTTGATGGACTCAGACACAACCTACTAGTATTACCCAATTTTGTGATAATGGTTATAGAGCAGTATTTGACAAAAGCACCTGCACTGTCATTAATGAATCTGACCAATCCACAGTATTCATAGGTCAGACGAAAGGCAATATTTATAAAATAAAATTTTCTGAATTGGTTGATCAGAAGGTCGCTTGCCTTCTGTCAGTGAATGATGAAAAGTGGCTCTGGCATAAAAGATTGGGACATGCTAACTGGAGATTAATCTCTAAGCTTAGCAAGTTAAAACTAGTCAATGGACTGCCAGAGCTACACTATCATTCAGATGCTCTCTGTGGAGCATGTCAAAAAGGAAAGATTGTCAAAACTATTTTCAAATCTAAAAATATTGTTTCTACCTCCAGACCTTTGGAACTACTTCACATTGATTTGTTTGGACCAAATGGGACAATATTAACCAGTGTGAAGAAATATGTGTTAGTCATAGTTGATGACTATAACAAGTGGACTTGTGTAACACCCATATTAAGATTGCCTAGGATCTTATACGAGTATTAAAATTTCGTACTGGATACATTAATTTACAATATAAAAGTTCGTTAAGAATATTACATCTCATAGTAATATTACAATCCATAGTTTGTACAATTCCTCTTTGATACATGTACATCAAAAGTACAGCTACATATAATACAGTCAAACTATAAACATGTAACTTCAGCACGATCAGTCCAAAGCTTTCTCCTTACCCTTGTTGCGTGCTGTCTGCGATCCTGCCTGTGAACCTGCACCAGAAGGAATGGGATGAGACATAATGTCTCAGTGAGCTCTACCCAACCTACTGTTGGCAACCACAGGGAACCTAGGGTCGCCATGCCTACCTTGGCAATCCAGGGAAAAATTCTATGACCGCCAAGTCTTTAACTCTATCCCCAAAGGATATAACCTCCTATAACTATAACTATAACCCACCTGTAACTGTAAAACCTCCTGTGACTATAACTTTAACTATAACTGTATAACATAATACATATAAAGTGTTTTATGTTAGCTGTTAGCGTTGAACAAACAATTAATCTGAGTTCGTTTTACGGAGTGCAGCCCGGGTGGAGTAACCCCGAGGTACATCTCCCTATAACCCGGTGAAAATCCTATCATATCAGGCTAACACCGGACTCCACTATAAAACGTGTGGACAACCCTCTCGGAGAAGTCCCATCCGGCGAATCCCGGAGTCTGCTGAACACGCCCTGTAACTGTAAAACGTGCGAGCACGCCATTATCTTTAATATATAATTCTTTAACTTTAACATATAAACATGTAATCTGTCACTATAAGCTTGTAACGATCCTGTAACATATAACCTATAACCTATGATTCTTGGCTTATCGTTCTCATAAGCCGCCTATAATCGTTGGAGAACCAACACTATAAACTTATCTGTAACTATGATTGCCGAAGCATTCCTATTACCCTTGTATTCTGACATGAATACGTCTAAAACCTTGTTCACCTATAATAAGTTCTTGACTTAACAAGCCATATGCCTCCCTTAATATTCCATACATTCACTAAGGGATAGGTCCTCTAATACTTAATAAGGATACATAGCCATTGCACGTTGCTTAATGAGTTTGAAGTAGTATTGGACGGCTAGAATGGTGCAAGAGCTGATGAAAAACAAGCTGTTCATGTGTGCTGTGGAATCGTGACACGATTTGGAAATCGTGTCACGATTTTCTACCCAGAAATTGTGTTATGTTGTGCCTACGAAATCGTGACACGGTTGTACAATCGTGACAGGATTTTGCGTGCAGTTGGACAGCATAGGGCAAGTTCAAAACATAATTTTCACCATTCTTGGCACAACCAAACATACTCAAACATCATACAGCTTGAGGCATAATTCTAAGGCATATAAACAGCTTATAACATGATTGATCAAGGGATTACCATCAAAAGGAGAATTAGGGTTCTATAATCTCAAACTTAATCATAAACTATAAACATCAAAACTTAAACAAGGAGGGTTCTAAAACCCCTATGAGCTCACCTTCAACCTCAATTGGTGCTTGCTAAGTTCAGAAATCCAAAGCCCTAGCTTCAATCTCAAAACCTCAACTTAAGAAAGCTTCCTATCCTTGGCTTTCCTAGCTTCTTCTTGCTCCAAATTTCCCCAAAACAAGCTTGCTTGAAACACAAGAGTTTAGGAAGGAGTTTAATTCTTTAAGGGGTGATGATTTGATGATGATGATGGTGAAGATGGGGGGCGAAAATGAGAGAGGGAGAGGGAGAAAATCAGCTTTGCTTTACTAGAGAAAATGAGATAAACATGGGAAATTTTCATATTTATCCCATTGTTCCTTTTTCCTATAATTACAACTTTGCCATTCCCTCATATTACAGCTTTGCCATTGCTTGTACATTAAGCTTCTAACACTTATAACTGATGCTTCTAAGCGGGATATTACAACTTGAGTGAAATTTCTCAGAACCAAGAATGAAGCATATGACGTGTTCAACACCTTCTGCACTCAAGTACAAGCTGAGAAAGAACTGAAAATTCTTAAGGTCAGAAGTGATCATTGAGGAGAATTTGAGAATGGGCCATTTTAAAAAATTTGTGAAAAAACATGGAATTCTCCATGAGTTCTCTTCTCATAGAACTCCACAACAAAATGGGGTTGTAGAATGATAGAACAGATCTTTACAAGAAATGGCTAGAACAATGCTCCATGAAACTGACATGGCTAAGTACTTCTAGGCAGAAGCTATAAACACAACATGTTATGTACAAAATAGAATCTATATAAGACCTATTCTGAACAAAACTGCATATGAGTTACTCTGAAAACCAAGTATTGCTTACTTTTACCAATTTCGTTGTACATGCTATATTTTGATTAGCAAAGTCTGTCTGACAAAATTTGATGCCAATGCTCAAAAGTGTACATTTCTAGGTTACTCTGAAAGGTCAAAGGCATACAAAGTGAATAATTCTAAAACCAATACGATAGAGGAATCAATACACATCAGATTCGACGACAAAGAGCATGATAATAAAATGTCAGAGCTGGTTGGAAGTTTTGCAGAAATACAGGTATCAGAAGACTAACCAGAATCTATACAAGCGTCTGAACCTGCCAAAGATGTCCCAGAATCTGTCAACTCATCTGAAGTACCCGAAACTGATGCAATCCCAGAAGCAAATCCAGATAGTTACGAGTCTGAAGAAGAAGCCCATGATGATCCAGAAGAAACCACTCAATCCAGAAGAACCTTCAAATACAAGTCATCACATCCAGAAGAACCTTCATAATTGAAAGCAAAGACAGTTCTCTAAGAACAAGGTCAACATTCAGAAATGAATCCATGTTAGGACTAATCTCTCTAGTTGAGCCTACCTTAATTGATGAAGCACTAACAGATGATGGATGGATTGTGGCCATGCAAGAAGAGTTGAATCAGTTCCAAAGAAATGATATTTGGGATCTAGTTGTCAAACCTCCTCATAAGAACATCATTGGAACAAAGTGTGTCTTTAGAAATAAGCTTAATTAACAATGAGAAGTAATCAGAAACAAAGCTAGACCAGTAGCACAAGGCTACATTCAACAGGAAGGAATTGATTATACAGAAACCTTTGCACTTGTTGCTAGGTTGGAAGCAATAAGACTACTTTTGTCTTATGTTGTCAATCATGGTATCATCTCATATCTAATGGATGTTAAGAGTGCCTTTTTGAATGGTGTTATTTCTGAAGAGGTTTACGTAAAACAACCTTCTGTGTCTTAAGATTTAAAACACCCAGATTATGTTCTCAAACTCAAGAAATCACTACATGGTCTGAAACAAGCTCCCAGAGCATGGTATGATAGACTAAGTAATTTCTTGCTTGAAAAAGGTTTTAAAAGATGACAGGTTGATACCACTCTTGTCAGAAAGACATTAAAGAAAGATATTCTAATCGTTCATATATAGGTTGATGATATCATCTTTGGCTCTACTAATGCTGCTCTTTGCAAGGAGTTTTCTAAGACCATGCCGGCTGAGTTTGAAATGAGTATGATGGAAGAATTAAAGTTCTTTCTTGGTATTTAAATCAACCAATGTAAAGATGGAGTCTACGTTCATCAATCCAAATATGCAAAGAAGCTTCTGAAGAAGTTCAAACTTGAAGATTGTAAACTGATGGCTACTCCAATGCATCCAAACTGCAACATGAACAAAGAAGAATCAAGCAGCAAGGTAGATCAGAAGTTGTACAGAGGTATGATAAGTTCCTTACTTTATCTAACAACTTCCAGGCCAGGTATTTTATTCAGTGTTTGTTTGTGTGCAAGATTCCAGTCAGATCCTAAAGAATCTCATTTAACAGCTGTTAAGAGGATCTTCAGCCTCATAAACACTTGATACACACCACAAAAATTATATTCGTCGTCCACATTAGGACGCCACTGCCAAACATCTATAACAGAATCCTGCATAAAATATAAGGTTAATCTATATCATCTTCATGATCGAAAGCATAAAAAATAGACATATTTATATTCCATGTATAAATATATATTTCTTTGGTCCAACTTGACATTTTTTAGAACAGGAGATGAAGAGTAAAAAATTTGACACAAATAAATAAAAATATTTAAATTAAATGAAGAGTAAATTTGATATTTTTTAGAACGGGAGATGAAGAGTAAAAAAAATTGGAAACAAGTAAATAAAAATATTTGAATTAAATGAAGGGTAAAATAGCCATTTTATAGAACACCGACTGAGAGATTAGCAGAAGAGTGTAAAACCATTTAAAATTTATTTGGGTGCTTTCAATAAAGGATATACTATTCCTTTTTTCACCCTATACGTTTCTCGCACGCCCTATTACTTTTACTAAAAATATCATTTGCTTGGATTATATAATCATATTTTTTTTCTTCCGATATTCGAATTACATAATCAGAAATATGCTTATACACAAGCAACAATCAAAATATCTCATATTTCAACAGTTTTGAATTTCGCTTTAAAAAACAACTAAAAAACAAAGAAAAAAATGATAAAACCTGTCAAATAAAATAAAAATAATATAAAAATACCCCCAAAAAATTCTAAAAATCAAATCATGCTAATGCAATTTATTTTTGAGAATATAAAAAAATGTAAAATAGGTCTAAAAGAAAAAATTTTGGATTTTGAGGGGTAGAGTCTCGTCAAAAGTCCCTTTTATGAGAGTTTTGATCCTTGATTTTTTTCTTCTGATTTACTGTGCAGGTTCGGAGCAATTCGGTCAAATGGTCTTAAAACCGAATTTTTGACCGGGACACAACAAGAATAACTAACAATGACCTCAAACAAAAGGAGTGGGTTATGATGGTATGTATAGTTCTGAAATTAGTTATTCCTGTCACAAAGAGACTTAGTCTTTGTGCTGATACAGTTTGGATTATATAACACGAACTTGTTTTCCTTTGAATTCTTGGCACAAGAGGAGTTATTGGGGTAGTTTAGATTTTATAATCCAAAAAAAAAGGAACGCACCCCTACTATTTGGGATGTTCGGATTATAACATCCGAATTACTTATTTATTCGGATGTTATAATCCGAATTGGTGAAAAACTCTTTTTTTTCCACCCAAAAATAGGGAAAAACTATTTTCAGGTTATATATTCCAAAAATAGGACATGTGAGAAATGGATAGGGTGGAAAATATTAGTCTAAAGGATATGGTTTGAACCTAGTGGTAATGCTGCGAGCTTAGAGAATGTTTAGGCCATTTAATGTAGCATAGGGTCAAGATCTGAATTAGAAAAAGGAAGCCCACCAAAAATAAAGGAAAATTGATGTTTAGGCCCCTTCAATTGTTTATAGACCTCTCAAGTAGTCTATGTTGGAACAAGAAGGGTCTTGTACAATTCATCTAAGGTTTTGATTATAACAAGGTATTGAAAAACAATTGGAATACTAACATATGTTCAAGTGTGCAGAATCGAAGATAGAATATATCGTTAAAAGATGAACATATGAAGAGCATCAGAAGGACCAAGAGAAGCTAAGAAGACTAAGGAAGGTCAACCAGAAGTCAACGTCCTAAGAAGACGGATACCACACAGAAGCTAAAGAGTTACCTCAACAAACTTTGTGAAGATGATCAGACTTAGAAGCAGACCACAGACTTGGATGACCCCTCCGATTTGATAAAATCCTGAGGGACCCATAATCCATGTAGGTTTTTTCTTCTCCTGTGAACTGTCCCTATCAAGGATCTGATAAGTAAAGTTCTTTTGTCTTCTTATGTCTACATGCACAAACGAAAAAAAACCTCAAGAACAAAAAAAATGCAATAGATAATTATTCTTTCAGCAAAGGAAATTCAAAAGACCATTCAACAGAATTATCCATATCCGGCAAAGGGCCAACGTTCTTGATTGAAGCTTCTCAATGACTCTGTTTGCGATGTCACTCTTCTCCAACGTCTCTCAAATCCCTGCCTATAAAAGAAGCTGAAGACCATGAAGAAGATCAACAAGAATCTACTATTTCAATGTGCCATTACTCTGTCAAATCTAATAGCGCAAAAACACTTAGAATTTTTGTATCAAAGTTTATATCTTAGAAATTCTGAGTTGTAAGCGAGTTTGTTCACTTGTTCATTATACACTACCATTGTTAAATAAAGTGTAGAACAAATTAGAAGTCTCAAACTTGTGAAGTTTGAGCGTATACGTCTCCTGGTGAAACCTTGAGCATTAGAAGTATCTTAGGAAGAGTCCTTAGAGCATTGAAAGTCTCTTGCCTGCGTGCTTCAGCATTTGTAAGTCTCTTGGAGTTGTCCTTGAGCAAGGAAGTCTTTAGGTAGAGTCCTAGAGCAAAAGGAAGTCTTAAGCAGTTGTGCTTAAGCAAAGGAAGTCTTTAGGAAGATTCCTAGAGCAGGAAGTCTTGAGTAGGTGTGCTTAAGCATATGAAGTCTCTTGGTCAGGAGATACAATCTGATGGGCTTGGACACAGATCAGAACGACAAAATTGACAGAAGGTAACATAAAAATTGGCAAAAGATAGCATAAAATTATGTAAACAACATCAAATTAATATCATTCTAAGCCTTCAAAATATCAATGTCGAAAGATTAAAATAACAATATACAAAGCCTATAAAATTAATAGCATAAATTAAGATCAATGTCGAGGGATGAAAATAGCAATATACAAAAACATGACATGAAAACATCAAAATATGTATGTAAAACCCTAAATACCGAGTCGCTCGGTCTACAATACTTACAAAATTCTTTCTTCTAAGACTTAATTGATAATGGATGACATGATATGTTTCAGTCACAATCCCCTGGAGACTAGAATGTAGATCGGTGTATTCTCCAACACTATCCATCACATCCAAAGTTATGTTTCTAACTTTCATGCATATTGATGACGAAGCATCAATGATATTTTAAGCTATGTTTTTAGTTATTTTTCGCATTTGAAGACTAAAAGGTCATTTAGAGGAGTTGTACATGGTTTGAGGAACATTTTGTATTGTTTTCATCCTAATCGCTGTAATTCACTTTTATCCTAAATCATGCAACTCCATAGGTGTTTTGGGTCTTTTTAGTGAGAAATCATATAAATCGGCAATGCAAGACATCTCATGAAGGATCAAGGGAAATGAATATTGAAGATCAATATTCTCAGAAGGTTTTTATAAACAATACATGACGAGGAAAATTCATCCCAAGTTCCAAGTTATTTCAAGAAGGATGAACCCAAAAAAGGGCGAAAATAGCAGATATCGCATCCTGGCTACTTCCCCGTGCGCCATGCGCTTTTCTGCGAGCAGAACTCACTTCTAGCTTGTTTTTTAGATGGATTAAAGGAAAAAACCCATAAATCATAACTTAACCTCTAAGCTAAGATGCCTATAAATAGAGACCCTTGTACACACTTGTATTCATTCAAAAATTTGGCGGTACAAGGCAAGGGTCAAGCATCCAGAGCTTCAAGGAAGGGTTTCTTCCTCCTCTTGTTTTTTAGAGTATGTTTTTCTTTTCTTTTGTTATATCGGTTACCATGAGTAACTAAACCTATGAGATTAGGGTTCTAAGATGAACCTCTATTTATTTGTTGAATTAAATTAATTTCTTTATTCATTATGATTTGAGTTATATTTGTTTTTCATATGTTTTACCATTTAAATATATTACAAACTAGGTTAGCGTTCATAAACTAATTCTTGCACTTTAACTGAATCGTTACATATGACTTTTTCTCAAGAGTCTTTAATTTATTATCGACCCTTAGGGTATGAGGGTTAGACATCTTCATGGAGTGTAATTCCTTTAGGTGAAAATTTAGAAGGCACACGAGATGTTGACTTCAAAGGAAATATCAATGGCTTTCATAATTTAGTTATGGAGCAATCCGATATTTGTAGGGATATTCTCTCTATGAATAAACTATTTATTTATATAATCCTTATGTCTTAATTAATAGGTACTTTGAGTTAATCCAACAAAAAATATAGAGGCGATTTAAGGAAACCATAATCCCGATACTTATCTAAATCAACCAAACCTAATCTCGCATTGTGCAAGACAATTAAAAACTTGCAAACCCATATTCTCTTTTACTACTTTTTGATCAATGGTGCATTATCTTCCTGTTAAACAAATCAAAAGTCACCATCAAGTGATCATCAACAGGAAGAGATTGCACCATTGATAATCATGTGTGAATATAGTCACTGAGTCACCAAATGATGAAAAACACCTCAGAATGTAGCAGAGCCGTGGTGGTCAGATAGTTGGACACACACTTTCACGCGCTTATTTGACGACGGCATGTGTGGAACTCACGCATGGAAAGAAGTTGAGTGTAGAGGCGCATGCATCGAAAGATGACAGCAGAGAAATGGTCGTTGTGCACGCCAAAGGATTTCACGGCGGTATGGTGGTGGCGCTCGGTGTTGAGTCGCACCGAAAAAGTGGTAGCTGGTAGTTGCACAGCGGGAAAGGGTGTGAAGATCACTGGAAGGGATGAACGCAGTGATAAACACCTCTAGCAGCTGGTATTTGCACAGCGGAAATGGTGTGAAGGTCACCGGAAGCGATGAGCACAATGATAAACACATCCCTAGGAACAAAACACTACTAATAGGTGGTGCTGCCGTCGGCGTGCCGCCGCCGACAGTAGTAGCGAAGCACAAAGAAATGTCACAGAATCAGAACCAGCTCTGATATCATGTAAAATATGTGAAATCTGTGTAAACTCTATGTGTCTATAATGAGATCACACTATTGTATTTATAATGGTATTACAATAAGTGTATTGAATGCTTAATTAATAAGCCATTAGCCTAGGAAGTTGAATACTCTAGGAGTAATAACAATCAATCTAGGAAGTTGTACAATTAAATGAATATCTAAAGATTCTTAACTTTAACAGTTATTATTAGTTATGACCTAGCCTTGATAATCGATAGTTCAATATGACCCAATGATGAATCATCGGGAAGTTTAGTATTTGTGCCTAGACAAGGCTATACTTTTGACTTCCTCTATAGATGAATCAAAACGCTAACAATCATACTTAAATTCAATAATTAACTTTATTAAAATATGCAATTTAATTACATTTGTTGTTCAGGTGAGAGCAAGATAGTCAGATTTATACCCTAACCTTGAGATCAGGTCAACCACAAGTTAAAAAACATTAGAATGTTCAGAACAAATATAAATTATATAAGACTATGATAAAAAACTGAATAAATAATTTTATTAATTGAATCCAACAAATAAATAAATTTTCATTTTGGAACCCTAATCAATAGAGGTTTAGTTACGCATGGTAACATACATCATTACAAAAGAAAAGAAAAACATACTCTTAGAGAACAAGATGAGGAAGAAACCATACCTTAAAGCTCCAGATGCTTGACCATTTCCTTGTACTGCCAACTTTTTAAATGAATAAAAGTGTGTGCAAGAGTCTCTTTTTATAGGCATATTTGCTTTTGGGTTAAGTTATGATTTTTGGGATTTTTCTTTCGACCGAGCTTAAAAACCAAGCAAATAGTGTAGTTTACCCCACAGGGAAGCACATGATGCACCATAGCATGTTCAGGGGCTCATTAGGCAGCTTATGGGGTCTTGTCATGCACAGGGGCGCATTAGGCAGCCTCTAGGAGGAGAATTCTACATGTTTCGTCCTTTTTCGAGCGTTCTTCTATCTTGAAATATCTTAGAACTTGGAATGAATTTTCCCTAACCTGTATTGTCTTCAAAAACCTTCTAAGTTCCATTGATCTTCATTCTTCAGATCCCTTCATCCTTCATGCGGTGTCTTGTTTTGTCGAATTACACGATTTATCAATAAAAAGACTTGAGACACCTATAAAGTTGCATTATTATGGAAGAAATTGAATTACAATGACTGGAATGAAAACAATACAAAATGTTCCTCAAACTATGAACAAATCATCTAAATTAACTTTAACTTGTCTTCAAATGTAAAAATAAAGAATAAAAAAAAGACCTAAAACATTACCAGCTACTACTTCATCAAGAACCCATTATTTGCCAGCCTCTGTGAATCTCCCTTTACATGAGGCAATACCATGGGATGAGAGATTTTATAGAACAAAAAAAATGTAACCATAATTGGATTTCCATTTATTGTCCATAAATAAACCACACATTTCTTCATGTACAACATGTAGCAAGTCCTTAAATGCCTGAACCCTTTGAAAAATAGTTTGCTTAAGTGTAGTAGAGACAATATGTCTAGGGATGCTCTGAACATATCCATACAACCTAACCAAACACTCTGGAAAATGGCATAAACACATTTGGCGCCCTTAATTTATCCAGCTAGAGAACCAACAAATGCATCTAAAAGACACGTTTACGATGGCGGTCATAGGGGATAAGGTAACATCATCCACCACTATACAATCGAAGAAGGTCAAGTATATATCTGGTGTCTTATGATCCTTTTCAAGAACTAATTGGGATTACAAATGGACATATTTGTGTAAAATGTTGTATAGCTCAAGCCTGAAAAGAAGAAGATTGCAAACACATTAAATTACAAACACCTGTATTAATTGTTATTCAAATGGTATTTCTTCAATATTAGAAACAAATTAGGCAAAACATCTTAAATTATTACCTAAACGAGGGGATAATATCCAACCAACTGCTTTATATGGAGCTTTGTCGCTTCAGACATGTAGTAGGAGAGATAGCATAGAGGCACAAAACTTCAACATCACTAATTAATTGTAGCGAGGTTTCAAAAGCAGTTTAGGTACATCACATTGACGTAACATTGATTCTTTCAATTAAAGATAGTGCATCCAATTAGGCACAATAGTTAAACTCTGATATGCATAGTCACGTGATCATCTCTGACATCCTTCATCCCCAGTTAGTTTTCAAACTACATGTATTTGTTATGATGATCGTAGAAGACTTGTTGAATCCAATTGGAGGCTATGTCAACACCTTTCACTTTATCGCACTCATTGTGAGAGTCTTCTATGTCCAAACCAAACACCTATTTAAGTAACTTAACACCTTCTTATTTTGACATTGGCGGTGAATGGACCAATAACTTACCATGGACATGCAAGTACAACATATATCATTATCATTGGCGTATCTAGGACCCTGAGTCAGGGAGTGTAAATTTTTTCCTCATATAAATTTTATTTTTTCCTCGTTAAAATTCACATAATTTAGTCCTCTAAAATATCTCCTACACAAATATAATTTTTTTTATTGTTTTCATCATATTTAGAACATTATAAAAAATAATATCATCAATATAGAATAGTGGTCCAATGACTAAAAAATTAGTTGGTAATTTGGAAGACTATTATCATCAACAATATAAAGACAACATAGTCTTTAAAGAGAATGAAAAAGTAAAAGAAAAGTTATAAAAGAAGGAAAAATGAGAAATCAAAGAGTGAGAAAAGTAACTAAGCAAAATAAAATTATCGCCGAATATATATTAAATTTGCACTCATAGCACATATTAATCAATTTGGTTTAGTGGTATAAGCTTTTCGAAAACACGGTCAGTTGGTGTGTTCGAACCTCATCAAATTTTTGAAGTTTGGATGACATAAGAATTGCAGAGAGCGGGACCCTCTCATCAAAGATGAGAGAAAAATCTGAGTTCAAGGTGCAAAATTAAAAATTCAGTTAAGCGAGGTCGATTATATTCTTTCCATTGTTGATACATAGTGGTTTCTCTAGTTTCTCACGTGTTTGGAAAATAAATATAAAAATATACTTACTTTTCCAACCCATATATTTATTGCAATGTGCGTTGAAGAAATTCGTCAAAAATATCCTATACTAATGTCTTCTGGTGATGGTGGAACCTGTTTCAACTCATCATCAAGCTCTGAGCCTGTGAAGGATCTAGAGCCTATGAACTCAACACTTCAATTACATCCCTAACTCTCATATGACCTCTTTTATGATGAATATTTGCTACACCCTCTCTGCGTATGGAATTATGCAAATCCCCTTACATAGTCTTGCTCGATCAACATCGTTAGCCATATAAAAAAAGCAAAAGGAAAAGGCTACTTAATCAATCATTGAAGCATTTCATCAAACACTTAGAACATAAAAATAACATTCACATTCATAATTAGTACTTGACTCATTCAAACTCTAAACTACATTCACATCTTACTTGATCAACAACTATAAAATTCCTAAATTATATCCACTTTTTACAAAAATTATAACATACAAAATGAGAAAAAACATGTGGAGTTTGAAAAATTTAACACTTACTTCTTGGGTTTGTGAAGGAATGGCATGGCAAATACAATGTCCTTGAGCTTGATTTGATGAAAATCAATTGTACGAGTAAGGAGAGTGTTTTAATGTTAAGCACTCAAGTTTTGTATGTTTGATTTAATTGAAACACATATGGAACTCAAGCTTCTATTTTGGTATCTTACTGATGCATATGAAATCATAACTCCCAAACTGCAGCGAACGAAAGTTGGGATCCGATAGATTTGGAAGTTATGACCTAAGAAAAATATTATTACCATTTTTGAGGGGCATGTGAGCAATTCAAAAATCCGAAAGAGCAATTTTTTAACTGAAGAGAGAAGCTCGTTTTCAACCTTAGAACAAAAGCGTAGGGAAAGGTGATTGGTGGTCTATGGTATGAAAAATATATTATCCTCTACTCTTAAATTTGATAGATAAAACCACGAGCTTTAATGGTTTATTTATTTTTTCTGCTTATTGTATTTTAAAATGCATTAAAAATTGAGAATTTTTTTCGCATCCTACGCACTTCTCATGTACCTTCCAAAATTCTCATTTTTTTCTCATCTGGATTATATAATTTGAAATAAGCTTATATATATGCGCGACAATTAGAACCTCCTTCCATTTCAGCAAGTGCGAATTTTACTTTTAAAATAAACCCAAAAACAAAGTAAAAAATAAAATGAAAAAACCTATCTAATAAAATAAAAAAAAAAAGATAAAAACACCACCAAAAAAATACTAAAAATCAAATAAAGGTAATGCAAATTTCTCAATTTTTTTTTGAGATTATGAAAAATGTGTCTAAAAGATTGAATTTAGGATTTTGTAGGGCGGAGTCTCGTAAAAATATTCTTTTAGGGGAGTATTTTTCCTTGATTTTTTTTATTCTTTTGGCCAAGTAGCATGAAAATCGAATTTTCGACCAGGACACTGCAAAAACAACTAACAATGACCCAAAACACAAGTAACACATTGGGGCACTGTGTTAGAATGGTTAGCATCGTTCTTTGCTATCCAGGACACAAACAAGTTCAAACTTTGTGCTGATACAGTTCAAATTACATAATTCAAACCTATTTTTCCTTTTTTTTTTCTGCAAAAGAGGGTGTATAGAGGATGTTGAAATTGGAAAATCCGAAGTACTTATTTTTTTCATATTTTGTTTTCTGGTTTTAGAATCCGAATCGGTTGATAGGCATTTTTCCACCAAAAATATAGAGGAAAACCTCATTTTAGATTATATAATTAAAAAATCCAAAGGGCATTTTTAGAATATTTGAGGGCACCCTAGAAGTGAGGAGGGTGTGAAAAGAAATTCCCTTCAAAATTCTTCTTAAAACTAAAGAAACTTAAAAATGTGTTGGGTTGGTTTGTGAGAAAATCAAATTTTAAAGAAGTTTGTTGTGCCCACTTCAACATTTGTTATGAAACAGCAGGAAAATACACATTTACCTCCGACGGTAGTTAACTGCCGCCAGATCTATGTGTTAAAAAAATGCCATAGCTAGTTAACTGCCACTGAACAAGGGTCGGACAAGTTTTTTAGCAATTTCAAAAGTGAGAACAACAACTTTCATTTTTAAAACTCAAATGATGTGAGAACAAGCCTATATATTAAAGATCTCGTAACTACAAATCCCGTGAGTGCATGAAGTTTTAAAGTGAAATATGGATGACATAGTTCCTAAGGATGTTATAAACTCACATGTTGATACAAACTTGTCACCGTAATATTAACAATGAATTAAACCCAAAATGATTGCTAAGTGCGGTGAAGAAATGAATTCTCCGAAGTGGTATTTTCTCAAATTTTTTCAATTGTATATCTACAAAATTAAAAATGAGAGAGAAAAAAAATATATAACTACGAAGAAAGAAGGATATCTTGTGTGTACTTGAGAGAATCCATCTCCGTTCAGCGAAGTGTCTTAATTATTTTCAAAGAACTATTGGTAAATTTCACATACAATAAGTGCATTGAAATGGAGAATTGTACGGGTTTATATGTAGCCTTAATAGACATGGCAATAAAACCCATACCTGCGGGTATCCGCTCAAACCAAACTCAATTTGACGGATTTTCCCCGCTTTGACTGAGTTTGGGTCTGGGTTTGAGTTTTCCTCGATTTTAAAACACGGGTACGAGATAAGTAACAGAGATATAAGTAACCACCCCGAACCCATACCCAAACCCGTCCCGAATGTAGAAAATCAATTTATTACCCCTTTTATATAAATAGAAACTCAAACTCTAAATAATTTCACTCACACAGTAAGAGTATCAGTCTTTCAGACGACACTCACTTATCATAGTTCTCTCTTTTCTCCTTCCATATCTCACACTCTCGGCCTCTCTCTTCTCCTTCAATATAGTCATTGATCGTCATCATCTCTTTGTTGGATAAAACATTACAACATTGCACTCGAGGCTGAAAAATTCTTTTATTTTTATTAAAAAAAATTATCCACTGCAAGGATGGGGATGGGGCGGGGATACCCGAACCTGTGGGAGACGGGGATGGGATTCGATTTTTCATCCCCGCTGAGTATGGGTAGGGTAACATGTAAGTATATGGGAGTAGGGTATGGGAACGGGGAAGGTAAAATCTATAACTATAGGTTTAAAAAAATTGTTAAAAAAGACGTGAAAATTATAATTTAGGTATAAATATGTAATATGGCAGATAAGTATCATGTCTTTGTAAAAGATCAAAGCCCTCGAATCCGCTTTGTCCCTCAAAACTTGGTTGGTAAGAGTGTTATATTGAGCTTATGTATCGACTCAATTGTTCATTGAATCAAGTTTAACCTATTTATGTCAAGTCATCTATTTCAGTCTATTTTTTTTCCGTCTTTAAGGTTTCTACATGTATCATTTCTTCCCTTGAATCTTTATTTAATAGTTTTTTTTGGGAGGGGGGGAGGTGTGGTGGGGTAGGGATGGCAAAGCGGGCCTCCCCGCCCCGTTTTTTCAACGAGTTAAGCGGGGCGAACCAACTATATGAAGCTAGTTCAAAACATCGACTTAGCTCGCCAAAAATAGCAGACTAAACGGGTAGGCCCTGTGGGTTGGGCCCGTTTTGCCACCCCTAGTGGGGGGGGGGGGGGGGTGAGGATACTAGGAAAATTTCTTAGATTGATTAAGATACTATTTGTTCGAATAAGGCGTGTTGAGGTTTGGTGGTCAGGAGAATGAATGAGTTTAATATTGTTCTTTTGGGGAAGTGATGTTGGAGGATGTTGATGGAGGGGGGGTTATGGCATGAGGTGTTGAGGGGGAAATATGGTGAAGAGGGGGGCACTTGAAGGAGGGGGGTAGAGATAGGTTTGTGTAGTGGAAGGAGTTGGTGCGGGTCAGTAATGGTATTGGGTTCATGGGAGGAAGATGGTTTGAAGAGAATTTAAGGAGGACCGTGGGTAATAGGGTTGATACTTATTTTTGGTCAGATCCTTGGTTAGGGGGTGTTCCTCTCAAGGATCGGTTTAAGAGGTTCTTTGAATTGTTTGTGAATAAGCGAGGTCTGTGGCAGATATGTTTTCTTTAGGCTAGGAAGAGGGAGTAGAGGCTTGGAGTTTGAGGTATAGGTTGTTTGCGTGGGAGGACAAGTTGATAGAGGAGTGTAGGGCTTTACTTAACAATGATAGTTTTCAAGTTAACATGGTGATCATTAGTAATGGAATTTAGATCCAATTGTTGGCTATTCTGTAAATGGAACTTATCAATTGCTTGTCAATTTGGTTTCTCATTCTCATTCTCCTGTTTTGGATCTTATTTGACATAAGGATATTCCTTTGAAGGTTTATGTGTTTCCTTGACGTCTTCTCACAAATCAGTTTCCTACCAAGGATAATTTATTTAGATGAGACATCCTTAATACTTCCAATTTTGTGTGAGTGGGTGTGGTGTTACAGAATTGGCTAATCACTTGTTCTTGGATTGTAAATTCTTCGGTAGCGTTTGGTAGCATGTTCGGCATTGAATTGACTTCTATTCGGTTGTTCTTTCAGGTTTTTCTGACCATCTTATGCAGTTTGATTTTTTTATCAGGAGGTTCTAAAATGCGGCGATCTCTTATGTATCTTATTTGGTTTTCTTGAGTCTGAGTAATTTAGAAAGAGCGTAATAATATATTTTTAATCAAAAGAAGGACTATATTCATAATCTAGTGGATAAAGTCAAGCTTCTATCCTACTAGTGGCTGAAGACAAAATACATCAATTTAACTTTTGGTTATCATGGTTGGTGGCTTAGCGCGTTCTCATGTTTGTACATTGGTTAATAACCCTATTTTCTTTTTTCTTTTGTTGGTTCGACTATACTCTATTTGTATGATTCTTGTGTTCCTCTTTAATACAACTTGTGCTATGAAAAATGTTTTTTATTGTGCTATATAAAAAAAACCTATTTCATCCTATCAAGAAATTTAACTTTTTGTTTTTTATGGTAATAATTCTCCAAGGTTTATCACTTTTTCTTATTTCTTATTCGTTACTATTTTCATATCTTTCTATTCATAATTTTCACATATATTATGATCTAAACAAACATAATATTTTTTTATGAACGACAAAATTTATTAATAACAAAGTCCCTGCACAAGACAAACAGGGGCCAGTAAGACATAAACTACAAAGCAAAGGGCACCGTATATAGGCGTCACACCAACAAAAAAAAATGCATACACCATACATCTTAAACACCAATAAAAAAAAAACCTCCAAAACCAAATCAACACCAAAACCAAGCGATACCCCCAACATAAACCTAAAGTTGAGCCAAAACCTTACACTCCATCGTAAATGACCACATAAACAAAATCCAAACATCTATCGTCCGCTACTCACACCAAAGCTAATCCAAAAAACCCGTCACACCCGTTGCAACCCCTAACAATAGCACCTCGTGTTCTCATCACCACAAACAACACATCACCTTCTCATCACCACAACTGAGCCAAATTTCCGCGCTAATTCGAATTCCACCATAAATCAATCCTCGGTATGCGGAGAAGAAACCAAAACAAGCCAAAAAACTTGAGTCAAGAAAATTCCCAAGTATTTAAAATCGTTCAATTAGGCAGTCATCAGTTAGTTTGAGTATTTTGGTAGTAATTTATCATATAATATACATATATTAGATATTACAAAACTTTCTTTATGACAAATATATCTATGATTTTCTTTTAAAAGGGTACAAGAAGAATTAAAAAATAAAATAGAGAAGAAAAGACGTGAAGGAACTTGGAAGCACAAGCACATGGGAGCATGTGGAATAGATTCAGAGCAGTTTCATTCCATGAATTGATTTTTAGGGAAAAATCGGAAACAAAGAATATAAAATGGTCACACTCTCGTTCATAGAAAAAAAAAACATGGTCACACTATAAAAAAAGACATTGTCAAATACCAAACTACTTATAAGAGTTTAAAAATTGATCATCTCACTTTTGAAATTGTTCAAAAACAACACCATTGGTAGTTAACTGACGTTCGGCTTGTTCAACGACAATTAACTGTCGTTGAACACTCTTAAGATTAGTTAAACCGATTTAAAAAATAATTGAACTGATCTTAAAAGTGTCCAATGACAATTAACTGTCGCTGAAAAAACCGAGTGGTAGTTAATTGTCGCTGGGCATAATTTTTGAAATATTTCATAAGTGATGAGCAATTTTTCAAGAGTTTTGTTGTTGTAGGGCCAGGCTAAAACAATACACATGATGGGTCCCATACAAAATAAAACTTATTACATATTCGAACCCAACCATTTTAAGTTTTCCACCACCATAGTTTTGCATGGTTACAAGATAAAATACACACAACTTAGACACACACAAAAGGACACTTTTTTATTTTTTATAAAATTTAAATTTACTTTTTGTTGATATTATTTTCAGGTCATGCTAACATGTGTGTTTTATGGGCATATGTTTAAGATTCAACAATTAGAAAGTATTCATTGATAAACATTAATTTTTTCTTGAGAAATAAATTGACAAAATTTCCAAAACAAAATTTGCACGTTAAGTTCCTTAACATATACCTTTAAGACACATTTTAGTATTTCCCATACATTTGATCTTGTGAGTATGCAAGACCAGCTATATTCATGTTCATGATCATGAAGTTATGATTCTCTCCATTTTGGATCTTCTTCGTTTCTTCCATTTAGAGGGATAAAAACATAATAAAACTTAAAAATAATTAATGATGGTGGGACCCACTTGTTAATAGAGGACCCACAATCTATTATTTGTGTATGTCTCTTTTTTTTAAATGACAATTTTAATTTATCTTTATTTTTATTTTTATAAATGTAGAGGATCCTTACTCATGATCATGACCACCGCATAAGCCAATGTGAAATTGCAAATGATTATGGTCAGCATTGGAAAAGGAAGTGCACCAAATGATTTTTCCATTAATGGATAAACAATACACCATAATCATTTCCCATACAAAGCCCATTTATTATATGTTACTCCTTTCGTCCTAAATTATAAGTTGTTTTGAAAAAAAAATTGTTCGAAATTAAAAATCATTTTACAATATCAATGAAACATTAAAAATTATTTTTTCTACTATACCATCAACTGTTTATTACTCTCCATGCTTTTAATTATTTAATTTATCTTTTCTCTTTTATTTTTGCAAACTCTGTTTTAAATAAGATATTTAACATATTTATAATCTACTAGTTATTATGCACACATACTATATCAACTATTATTATATTATTATTTATTTATTTATTTAACATATTGTTCATTTAGAGCAAAGGCTTCAATATTTAATTTTTGATGTATATCATTGTCTTTATTATACAACTAGCGAAAAGGCGAGGTACTCTATTGTCCGTTTTTTGGCTCTTTTTATTGCGCTAACATGTATAAATTATGAGCAATATTTTTTATATAAAATTTTGATTTTGATTAAAATTATAAGTACAAATATTTACGACTTTCAAATTGTAACAAACTAAAAAAACCGTGTTTATCTTTTCAATGACAACAACAATTTAACAAATATAATATAAATTCTTATCCTTTTTAATAACTCCAACAATATAACATTAATATAAGAAAATTTCTTTAAGGGTATAATTGGAATAATAAAACGTCAGCCCAAAATCGATATCTCTTCTTATATAGTATATATAATATTATTCCTATTATATTACGATATTTTCTATTTTAATGATATTTAATTTTTTAATTAAAATTTAAAATATTATTATTAAAGGATAAAATAATAAATAAAATAGTTTAAATATAAGATAAAATAGGTAATAAAAAAATATGATATAGATACTACTCTCTCCATCCCAAATTATATGACGTTTTGAGTATTTCGCACGTATTAAGAAATGTCATTAATTTTGTATGAGAAAGAAATATTATGAGTTGTTTTACAAAATTGTCCTTATTAAATGGTATGAAAAAGATAAATTAATGAATTGAAAAAAGAAAGAACATTAAGTAATTAAGAGTATGATAAAAAAAATAAGATTAATATTTCATTGGCAATGTAAAACGACTTATAATTTAAGTTGAATTTTTATCTCAAAGCTATTTATAATTTGAGAGAAGGGAGTATCACATTTGTTTTCTCTCTCTGCCTTAACATCACTTTCTTTGAGTCCCTGCACCCATCATTATATTCGTCATCATCATCTCCCTTTCCAATACTTTTGTCACCATGAAAGTGAGTGCCAAACCCCTCTGAATATATATTATATCATGTGACAGATGAATATAGTATAACTACTTAAATTTAACTAGAGATCTAGAGAGAGACACAAGAAAAACATAAACAAGTCACCAATTTGCATGAATGTATCATATCACTAGCATTCAATATGGCATTCCCACCACCTCATAGTTTCATGTTTAACACTCATGATGATCATGATCATCTCCCTTCAACTTCTCTTAACACATTCCCTTCTTTTCCACCTCAACACTTTCAGCAAGGTAAATCTCTCAAACTCTCTTTTATATCTTATATCATAAAATGGTAACCGGTTTTATTGCTGTTTTAAATTGCAGTTGCGGTCATGCTGCAAACTTTATTGTGACAAAATACTAACAATTAGAACCAATGCGACTGTAATTGTGGTTGCGACCTCATTGCAGAGTCCTTTGAAACTTTATTGTTGGACTCATGGTTTTAAATTGTAGTCTGTAACCATAACTGCGGTCACAAAATATTTTGAGGTCTCTGCAACCGTATCACAACCATAATTACAACCGCATTGGTCACACTTTTCTCCAACATAAGCAGCCAAACACAGCTTAACTGCATCTGCTGCTGCATAGCAATTTAAAACCATGATTGTACTATACTTGCATTTGCGGACCATAATTCAGAACTATGAATTTAAAAACACTAGCACTTTTTTTGTTTTGTCTTAGGTG
This sequence comes from Medicago ruthenica, assembly GCA_018208015.1. Classification (NCBI taxonomy): domain Eukaryota; kingdom Viridiplantae; phylum Streptophyta; class Magnoliopsida; order Fabales; family Fabaceae; genus Medicago; species Medicago ruthenica. The sequence continues at coordinate 91,734,247 of CM031377.1, read as the reverse complement.
CACCTTATTTGTTGAAGAGATCGATTTCATTTTCAGGCATTGAGAACAAGTTTCATGATCATCATGAAGTGCATGGAGATGATGAGTTATCTGATGATGGATTGCAAAGTGGAGAGAAGAAGAAGATCAGACTGAATTTGGATCAAGTGAATGCCCTTGAGAAGAGCTTTGAATTAGGGAACAAGCTTGACCCAGAAAGAAAAGTGCAACTTGCTAAGGCTTTAGGGTTGCAGCCAAGACAAATTGCTATATGGTTTCAGAATAGAAGAGCAAGATGCAAAACAAAGCAACTTGAGAATGAATTTGAAGTCCTCAAGAAGAAATTTGAAGCTGTCAAGGATGAAAATGGTGCACTTAAAGTTCATAATCAGAAACTACAAGGAGAGGTAAAGGAATATTATAGTTACCTTATATTCTCTCTGTTCTAATATCAGTTACCTTGATATTTTCAAAGTTCAACATGTCATTAACTATTATTTGATTTTCTTAATTTTTTACTGCGGAGAGAGATATAAGTGAATTGAGACATTGAATATGAGAGTATGATAGGATAAATACAAATATTTTTTAAATGTATCAAAATTTATTGGTTTTCTTGTGTAAACAATCCCCACGACTAAAATTGAAAAAAGGGAGTAGTGTGCTATTAATTGGATCATCTTGAATTTTGCATACTCTAGTTCCTTTGTGTATTAGAAGTACTAGGGAAGTTTTAGGAGAAATTCATAAAGGGGAAACATGGTTGGAGGAGTGATTAAACTAGTATCCATGAATCTTGATCTGGATTTAGATATTCAATATTTTAAATAACAATTTGTATTTGGGCCATCTTGAAAGAGTATTACTCTAATTCAATTATTAGTTAGGATTATTCCATTGTGATATGTTTTTGCATGTTGTATTTGTTTCTTTATCTTTTCTTACTCTTGACTTGCTAGCATTCAATTTCTTTCATTTTGTGAATACAATGTTTTCTTACTACTCATTGTGTTTTATCTCCTTTGTAATTGATATAAATAAATTGATACTTTTGTGTTGGAAGAAAGAAAGAAAGGAAGCATACCCATATTTATTTTACTTTATTACAATTGGAATATCTTTCATTGTTTGAGTTTTGTGCTTTTTTTTTTTATATTTAATGCACTATGATTCTATATGACCTATTGACTTTATAAAGTGACCAATATCCACATTTTAACTTTCTCTGCTTGACTAATTGTTGGCCATTCTTGTGAATAGTCAGTATCATTGTCTACTCAGATCCCATAGCTTCAAATTAATGTTTTTCTTTTTGTATTCAATATATGTGTTTTAGTTCCATGTTTCTAAGCACAAGACATAGTTGCATCAGATCCAACTAATATATGCTTTAACACATGGAGAAAACCATGTTGAAATTGACACAAAGAGACCAATAATATTTAAAGAGTTTTTCTATCATGTACATATTTTGTATAGGTTAAGAAGTTTAAAATAGTAAATTTATATTAAAATTGGTGGATTTTATATAAATATATAACTTTTTCATATATTTAAAGGGTTTAAAAAATAACAGTAATCGAATGTAATTATGATTTTTAGACACTTCATATTTAAGATATATTTAGTGTCTAGCAGGTGTCCGATACCGACACGAGACCAACAATGTAGTTACATTCAACTATTGCATTTATCCAAATTATTATAAATGTTGTCGTGTTTGTGTGTCAGTGTACTTAATAGAATGTAACTTAATGTATGAGTGTGTTAGACTCCGAACATGCTTTTGACGTGAAATGCCGGTGCTACAAAACTTGTTTGACACTTTTATGTTTTAACCTAATGGTGTTGCATTGCAGTTACAAGCATTAAAAAGCAAGGATTGGTGTGAAGGTAGAACAAAATGCCTAATGAAAGAAACTGAGGGTTCATGGAGCAATGGATGTGACAGTAGCTTAAACATTAATTTAGATCTCTCAAGAACACAAGCTTTGAACAGTTCTGTTTCTTCAAAGAATGGTAGAAACCTAATTAGCCTTCTACCAACTTCATTAAATCCTAACAACATACCCCAACTTCTTCAATTCACATCAAGACCAGAACTTCAAGATGAAAACTTCAGCAACATGTTTCACAACATTGATGAGCATCATAACCTCTGGCCTTGGACATAGAGGCATCATTTTCATTGGCCTTATTAATGATTTTGGATATCATCGATCAATTGGTTCAAAATTGCGATTGGAAATACGCTGCAAACCTTAATATTGCGAAAAATACAGAAAAATGCGACTAATGTGACGACAATTGCAGTTACAATGCCATTGTATAGACCTCTAAAATATTTATATCTTGACCCCAATAATAGTTGCAGATTCTAATTTGAAGCTATGTTGTTTTTGTAAGGGTCAAAATGAGAAGCAAGAAAATTAGGCATCATACAATAATGGGGGCACTTAAGCTGACCAGGGACGGATGCATGTTGCAACTTATGTGCAGGGCCGTTTCTATGAAATTAGAGACCCGGCTCTCATAGTAAAAATAAGCCCTTAATAAATCAAATAAATTTTTTTTAAACACTCTTTTTTAAATTGAAAATAACCTCATTAAACATAAAAAAAAGTCATGTAACTAACACAAAAAAGATTCATATTCTAATCAATTATATAAAAATACAACTTCAAACAAATATGTTTATCAACATTTTAGGTTGTTATTTTCATTAGTTAGTACAGAGGCAAAAAAAATGTTTTTAGTGTTTTTTTAGAGAATAATTATAATATTTGTTGTTAGAACTCTGCTATTAACAAGACGGAAAAAAATGCTATATTGTGATTTTATTAAAAATATATTAGTTATTTAAAAAAAACAAAGAAGAAAAACTGGAACACTGGTTAGGAGTTGAACTCAGGTCCATTCTAGTTTCAGCAACAAAAGATACCACTCGGCCACTAATGTAGAGATGATATTTTTGCCACGTTATTGGTATATATTAATTTTTTACGTGTGCATTATATATAAAAAAATTATTTTGGGCCCCCAAATTTTGGAGGCCCAGCTCCATAGAGCTGTTTGTACCTCCAAGAGGACGGCCCTGTTTATGTGGGTTTGTGCCTGCACTAGGTTTTAATTTTATATATATATATATATATATATATATATATATATATATATATATATATATATATATATTAAAAATTGATATGACCATATAGCTCACACACCTATCACAAATATTTTTTCTCTTTGGCCTACACTTGTAAACACACGTGACACAACAAGTAACAACACAACCTTCTTGTTTTCAAATATTTAAAAAGAAAAACTGATAGTCAAATAAAACTTATCACAAATCATTCAATGTTTTTTTTTACAATATAGACAATTATAAAGGACAATTATGATATATATTTTTCTTTTTCGGTTAAGTAGTCAAGTGACTATAAATTCATCCTTTGAAGTTTAAACACTCAATCCCTACATATTGCAATGCCTTTACAAACTAAGTTATGCTCACAGAAAAATTTATGATGTATATTTATTCTTTTAAAAATGAATTGTAATATATATTGGTGAGACCTACGTTACCCATTGATGAATAAGGGGTAATTTACCCCTAATTACAAATAAGATTCAATTTTGAAACGAAGTAAATGGAGATCACGTGTTGAATGAAGGAGATGAAAAAGTTTGATGTTCTTGAGATGAAAATGGTAATTGATAGTAAGAAAAAACCATATTGGTGAGCCTACATTTTCCTTGATGAGTTGGGGGTAATTTACCCCTCATGGCAAATACGATTCAATTTTGGAACGAAAGAGATGTAAATTACATCTTAAATGAAGGAGATAAAGAAATTTGAAGTTTTTAAGATGAAAATGATAACTGATTGTAAGAAAAAAATGAAGAAAATAAGTTTTTTAACCGAAAGGGATAAATTACCCCCAATTCATCGAGGTGTAACGTTAAAAAAACCTTATTTAGTGCTACAAATTTATATATAAAGTGTCTCCACTATTCAAAATTCCTGGATCCGTCACCGAAACTGACCTTATTATATTTAATAAACTTCAATAAGTCTTCATTTTTTATTAAGATAAAATTCATTTATTATTAGAAATGATAAGGGTTCACCCTCGAAAAATTCATTTATCATTTTTAAATGGAGAGGATACTGACTCATATTAAACGCAAACTGTAATAATCACTTTCTTTTTCTATTAATTAGTTTTTGGATTTTTTTATGTTTGTAGGTAAAGTTGAAACAGATCTACGTAAGATCTAGAATTAAATCATAATTGGGTCACATAGAGTAGTGCTGGCTTTTTCTTTTCCATACTTTATTGTAATGCAAAATATAAAATAATATTTTTGTGATGTTGAAATAAAAAATTACAAATTTTAGTTAAGGTACATGTGCTCCCTCAGTGGATTGCCAGCTCTGGCATGTTGTATGGGCCATGAATAAAAATGGGATTTTTCGTTTGCATTCTTTAATCATTAATTTCAATTCATAATATAGTATACTTTGGAATCATGAGAATATGGATCATGACAGGGACAATTTCATGCAAAATCATTGGTAGAAAGGTTTAGATTGAGAGGCTATGATGAGAAATAAAGTGTGATATCATGCTTCTCGATTATTAGCTGAAAATGAGCAAAAATTTGCTGATAGTTTATAAAGCAGTACCACTACTAGCCAACATTAGGGGAAAAGGAGCTGTATCAAAGATTTTGAGCACACAATCCAAAAATATCAAAGGCTAATTAAGGGCTGTTAATGAAATTAAACATATATCTTATTACATTTTAGTACTCCCTCCGTCCCAAATTGTATGTCGTTTCAGAAAAAAAATTTGTCCCAAATTATATGTCGCTTTACAATACCAATGAAACATTAATGTTATTTTTCCTATTATATCCTTAACTATTTATTACTCTATATTTTTTCAATTCTTTAATTTATCTTTCCCATATCATTTATTAAGGACAATTTTGTAAAACAACTCCTAATATCTCTTTCCCACACAAAATTAATTATATTTCTTAATACGTGTGAAATGCCCAAAATGTCATACAATTTGGGACGGAGGGAGTATATAGATAGATAGATAATGGAGGAGAAAATTAAAAAATAAATATAGTTGCATCATAGTATAGGTTGATTGGATGAAAGTATAAAATATTTTACACTGTTAAGTAGAAACTATAATTTAAAATAATAGTACGTAACCGCAATTTGAGCCACAACATAATGATTATTCATGTTGCTGATATGAGACCGTAAAATGGTTGCATCAACTTATTTTTTATTGCTAGTTCACCGCAATATTAATGATCATGAAGCAACTACAAGTGTTATCGTCACCGTTATTTAAAATATATAGAAGTATTGTTTTACTATTGATATGTGTTTCATTTGAAAGACAATGTTTGTTTGTTTTTTTAATCAGCTAAATTATACAAGAGATCATTTAAGTTATTTAAATGTAATAAAGTGGTCATTTAAGTTTTTTTTTGGTATCACATAAGTCCTTGAAGTTAATTAATTGTAACAAGTTGGTCATTTAAGTATATTTTTTGTACCACTTAGATTCTTTAAGTTATTTAATTGTAACTTTTAAGCCCTGGATAATTTACATTTTTAAGATCTGAAATCCCCTAAATTGTTACGGTTAAATAATTTAAAGGACCTAATTGGTATGGAAAAAAATTAAAGGACCAACTTGTTACAATTAATTAACTTAAAGAATCTAAGTGGTAAAAAACAACTTAAAAGACTAATTTGTCACAATTAAATAACTTAAATATCTCTGGTGTAATTTAGTTTAGAAAATAAAAGAAAGAGAAACAGAGGGAATTGGGAAGAAATAAAATAAAGGATGTGACTTATAAATTGTTTGCAATAAAAATAAATTTACTTTGATATTGTTTGTAATAAAAATAAATTTACTTTGATACAGATAGTAAAAGTACACAATAATGTTCCTATTGTAGTGAGACAGATCTTATATTAATGAGAGTTAACTATTTTTTTAATTAAAAATTTCAATAGTATTATAAAAATATAAAATAGTAAATAAAATACTTTAAATGAAGACATTAGAATGGTTGAACGATTATTATTAGGAGAAAGTTGTGGATATTTTGTTAAGAATTATTGAACGGTTATTCGGAACAGAAAATTGTAGAATGGAAAAAGGATTATAGAAATTATTAATATATTCTTTTTATTGTGAATGTTTTGTTTGTGAATTAGAGGGAAGTTGGATGAATAAGAGAATGACACTTATCAATTGTTGTAATAAGAATAATATTACTTTAATATATCACTTACATATCACTTACATATAAATGTTAAGTAGTCTGCTGAGAGTTGAACCACAGACCAACTTCTAATAGGTCACAGCTGTAACCACTGGATCACTAATGGTTTTTGTGACTTATAATTGCTTTTATTTTATATATATCTACGGCAATTATAAAAAGGGGGTTTGAATGAAGGAATTAAGTAGTGTTTTAATTAAATCTAAAATATTTTTATGCACAATCTAATATATTTTGGTTTGTGATATGAAATATATTTTAATACTCAATAATATATTTTTATACTGAATATGATATATTTTGGTACTCAATTTGAGATATTTTTGAATTAAATCTAATATACTATTTTTATATTGAATATGTTAGAAAGTGATTTCTTAGTCCCCAAGTTTTGCTAAAATATTTTTATGCACAATCTAATATATTTTGGTTTGTGATATGAAATATATTTTAATACTCAATAATATATTTTTATACTGAATATGATATATTTTGGTACTCAATTTGAGATATTTTTGAATTAAATCTAATATACTATTTTTATATTGAATATGTTAGAAAGTGATTTCTTAGTCCCCAAGTTTTGCTAAAATATTTTTATGCACAATCTAATATATTTTGGTTTGTGATATGAAATATATTTTAATACTCAATAATATATTTTTATACTGAATATGATATATTTTGGTACTCAATTTGAGATATTTTTGAATTAAATCTAATATACTATTTTTATATTGAATATGATATATTTTGGTACTCAATTTGAGATATTTTTGAATTAAATCTAATATACTATTTTTATATTGAATATGATATATTTTGGTACTCAATTTGAGATATTTTTGTACTAAATCTAATATATTTTTGTACTTAATAATATATTTTAAAATTTAAGAGTAAACCCGTTAAATAGTTATGAGAGAAACCTAGCTCAGTTAAAAGGTTATAAATAGAGGAGAGCATTAGAGAATTAGGGTAGTCTTGACAACCCTAATGACTAACCCTAACTTTTCTTTTGAAAGAAATTTATGAAAAAAAATCTAATATGATATATTTTGAATATGATATATTTTGGTACTCAATTTGAGATATTTTTGAATTAAATCTAATATACTATTTTTATATTGAATATGATATATTTTGGTACTCAATTTGAGATATTTTTGTACTAAATCTAATATATTTTTTGTACTTAATAATATATTTTAAAATTGAAGAGTAAACCCGTTAAATAGTTATGAGAGAAACCTAGCTCAGTTAAAAGGTTATAAATAGAGGAGAACATTAGAGAATTAGGGTTACAACAAACAAGAAAAGATTAGAGATCAAAGGAAAACTAGGGTTGTGGAGAGAAGAAGCAAGGAGACAAGTGAGAAGAACCTGGAGAGAGATTTTACCGTAGGAATATCAAATTCTGCAAACCAAAGGTAAGGGGGAGTCTCTATTCATCATTATATATAAGTTATTAACATATCCTTTTTATTATTATTATTATTTTTCTTTCGATTACCACATAACAGTTCCAGCTTTTACATTTAAGACCAATTTCTTGGTGCAAGCTTTTATATATATTTTTTATTTTGATTTGTCATTTTTATTGTTGTCCATCTTTTGTTTTTGCTGTTTTTTAAGGTAGTTTGATAACATAATATTGAATATAATTATAAAAGTAATAATATAGCAAATTTGATAATTATATATGAAGCTCTACAAAACCCGTGCATCGCTCGGGTTAGAGTCTAGTAAATGTTAACCAGTCTGATTACATGAATCTCTAACCCTAATGCAACCCTAACACCCAAAATGACACATTTCTCCCTAACTTTTCTTTTGAAAGAAATTTATGAAAAAAAATCCTTACTGAGAGTTGAACCACAGACCAACTTCTAATAGGTCACAGCTGTAACCACTGGATCACTAATGGTTTTTGTGACTTATAATTGCTTTTATTTTATATATATCTACGGCAATTATAAAAAGGGGGGTTTGAATGAAGGAATTAAGTAGTGTTTTAATTAAATCTAAAATATTTTTATGCACAATCTAATATATTTACTGAATATGATATATTTTGGTACTCAATTTGAGATATTTTTGAATTAAATCTAATATACTATTTTTATATTGAATATGTTAGAAAGTGATTTCTTAGTCCCCAAGTTTTGCTAAAATATTTTTATGCACAATCTAATATATTTTGGTTTGTGATATGAAATATATTTTAATACTCAATAATATATTTTTATACTGAATATGATATATTTTGGTACTCAATTTGAGATATTTTTGAATTAAATCTAATATACTATTTTTATATTGAATATGATATATTTTGGTACTCAATTTGAGATATTTTTGAATTAAATCTAATATACTATTTTTATATTGAATATGATATATATGATATATTTTGGTACTCAATTTGAGATATTTTTGTACTAAATCTAATATATTTTTGTACTTAATAATATATTTTAAAATTGAAGAGTAAACCCGTTAAATAGTTATGAGAGAAACCTAGCTCAGTTAAAAGGTTATAAATAGAGGAGAGCATTAGAGAATTAGGGTTACAACAAACAAGAAAAGATTAGAGATCAAAGGAAAACTAGGGTTGTGGAGAGAAGAAGCAAGGAGACAAGTGAGAAGAACCTGGAGAGAGATTTTACCGTAGGAATATCAAATTCTGCAAACCAAAGGTAAGGGGGTTCCAGTTCATGGCAAATAAGTTATTAACATATATATAATGATGTGGCTTTGCAGTTTTTCTTTAAACCTTATAATGTGCCTTTGTTGTTGCCCATGTTCTGTTTTCAATAACTTCAAAAATCCTTGAATCTATTCTCTCTATTAGAATAAAAAATCAGCCAAAGTATGTTCTAAAATTTAGTGAGATTAATATACTTCACATTTATAATTCACATTTTTTGTGTTATGTATCATAACTAATGTGGATCACATCTGTTTTAGGATGACATTGGTGAAAGCAACCCCCATCTCTGATATCGTGTGCGGTAAGACTGATTTTAATGTCATGGCTCGGGTCATTCATCTCTGGTCAATTCCAGACCGAAACAAACATACTTAGCTATTTCGCATTTATTTGATTAGATTAGATATCTCTGTTTATGTGTTATGCATTTCTTTACTAAGCCAAATTCGACACTTTTGTAGAAAAATCAATGAAGATGACCCAGATCTCAGAGATTGTTGGTGGAAGGATTGATTTCAATTTGAAGGTTCGTGTAATGAACATGTGGACAACACCAGACCGTGCCCAACCTACTGAGCAGGGAAGCATCCATATGATCTTAATTGATGAAAAGGTCAGATTATCTTTGTCTTGATACTTCTTTGTCGTTGTTTATCTCTGAGTTGGTTTACTTCTCAAATTTCACTTTTTAAAATTGTTTCTTACTTTTTAATGAATTTAGACGCAAAAAAAATTACAATATCACCGTGTTAAATTGAAATTAATAACGATTTAAATATGATAAAGTACTTATATGTAGTAAGTAGATCCTTACTGTAGTAAAAAAAAAATAGATCCTTACTCTCCTAAAAGTTTCATTTGATTGTAATTAAAGGAAATAATTGTCAAAAAAATTACTTGATTTATATTTTGTTAAGATCAAAAATGACCTCGATTATTTATTATTGTGTTAAATTGAAATTAATAATGATTTAAATATGATATTAGTACCGTAGTAAGTATCATTACTCTAAAAAAATCATTAAATTGTAATCAAATAAATAACTGTCACAAAAATTACTTGATTGTTTTTTATAAGAATAAAAAAATTACTTCAATTACTTATAACTTTGTAAAATTAAAAATCATAACGATTTAAATTACTTATATGTAGTAAGTAGGTTCCTACTCTCCAAAAAATTTCATTTAATTTTTTTAAACTGAAAAAAAAAATCATTTAATTATAATCGAAGAAATAATTGTTATGCAAGGACACATAAGAAGAAGAATGAATTTAGTCAAAACTTAATTAAAATTTAATTCAAGAAATCATCATCATCTCTAATAGGAGTGGAGTATTTCTTATAAAAGAAATTGAGGGGTCAATCACTATAATTATTGTGTGACTAAAATGTAAAAATGCACACTATTTAAAATTGGTGACATAAGTTCATATTTACACATCATGAAAATCTCAACTCTACAAAGAAATGTTAAGAATACTAATACTAATATCATGATTTGACACAAATTACTAATTTGTTTTTTTATAAGAACCAAAAGACACAAATTACTAAAAAAAATTATAAGACACAAAAAAAATTAAAATATCACCATGTTAAATTGAAATTAATAACGATTTAAATATGATAAAGTACTTATATGTAGTAAGTAGATCCTTACTGTAGTAAAAAAAATAGATCCTTACTCTCCTAAAAGTTTCATTTGATTGTAATTAAAGGAAATAATTGTCAAAAAAATTACTTGATTTATATTTTGATAAGATCAAAAATGACCACGATTATTTATTATTGTGTTAAATTGAAATTAATAATGATTTAAATATGATATTAGTACCGTAGTAACTATCATTACTCTAAAAAAATCATTAAATTGTAATCAAATAAATAATTGTGACAAAAATTAATTGATTGTTTTTTATAAGAATAAAAAAATTACTTCAATTACTTATAACTGTGTAAAATTAAAAATCATAACGATTTAAATTACTTATATGTAGTAAGTAGGTTCCTACTCTCCAAAAAATTTCATTTAATTATTGTGGGGTATTTCTTATAAAAGAAATTGAGGGGTCAATCACTATAGTTCGTGAAATTAAGTGAATGTGTTGGCAAGATTTTGTCCATTTGATTTTACATGATTCTTTGACATGATGCTGTGAATCCTTAACTGCATTTATATCAAATTTGGTTGCGCAGGGTGGCAAGATTCACGCAACTATAAGGAAACATCTACTGCCAATTTTTAAGAGTGAAATAGAAGAGGGTGCAACGTATGTCTTAGAGAAATTGATGGTTGCTCAAAATGACCCCACTTTCAAAACTACTGATCATAAGTACAAGCTAAGCTTTATGGCAGGCACCAACTTCTTCAAGGTCAATGCTACAGAAATCCCTGAAAGAGTTTTCAGCTTTGTGTCTTTCTCTGATATTTTGGCTGCTCATAAGGAGGATCGTTTACTTGGTAGTTTTCTGCATCTTTTTATTACAACTATTTAACATTTCAGCTTCTTTTATATTATTTCACTGCTAACATGTAATATGATTATGTTCTGTAGATGTTATTGGCCATGTTGTGCAAAAGGATACTGTAAAAGAAACTGTGAAAGAAGGAAAGACTAACAAAGTTTTGGATTCCACTTTAGAAGACTTGGAGTAAGATTTCTTGATTTTGTATTGCATAGCCATTTATATCCTTGAAATTGTATGTGGATGATTAGTAATTAGTTTAAAATGATATTCCGTAGGGGAAACAGAATTCATTGCACTCTTTGGGATGAATATGCTGTGAAGATGCATCAATTCTTAGAGGCTCATGACTCATCAATTCCTTTCGTTGTTGTATTTCAGTTGTGCAAGCTTAAGAAGTATTATGGTACTGTATTTTTTAGTAAATGCTTAAAGTATATATGTTTATATGGTTGTGTTTCACTCCATGCCCGCATTATATATTTGAGATTTTGTAGACTGATTGCAATTTTTAATTTATTTTTATGGTTAGGTGTCATGGGAATTTCCAATGCTTTTTATGGTACTAAAATGATGTTGAATCCTAATATCCCTGAGGTCACTCACTATGTAGAAAGGTGTGAATTTAGTATTATAATTGCACAATTACTTTCATGCTGTCCACTGTTATCATATAAACTTTAAGAATTAAATTAATAATCCTATCAAACATGGCAGGATGAATGGTGCGGGTGTTGAGCTCACTCAAGGTGTTAGCCAGATGACTGGTCCGACTATAATTTCCTTGGCTGATGATTTACTTCAAACTCAGAGGATGACCATTGAGGATTTGATTGAATCGTCTGAGGTGATGTCTGTAAACAAATTTATAATTTTATTCCTTTTCTATGTACGTATCAAAGCTTACTTAATCAATGTGTGTACCATTTTTAATGTAGAAATGTGTTGCAACTGTCTTGGTGAGAACATGTGAGCTTGAAACTGAATCCGGGTGGTTTTATCGAGCATGTACTAAGTGCGCTTCTAGGATTACCACTATTAATGGACAGATTTACTGTGACAAGTGCAGCTTACCAAGGACAGCTGTTCCTAGGCAAGTAAAATTTGTTATATATGTTGTCGCAAATGCAAATTGACGAGTGTTTATGTTAATGGTTTTATATAACGCAGATGCATGTTATAATTTAAGGTTTAAGCTTCATCTTCAAGTTATGGACAACACAGGGTCAACCACATTTGTTCTGTTTGACCGTGTTGTGACGCAAACCATCGGAAAATCTGCACAATATTTCTTGGATGCTATGAATGAGGTAAAATTCAAAAAACACTCCTAGATCTTTATTTGATCTGATGCCGTATCACATAAAATATGCATCTGTCAATATGTTTGTACTAACTGCGTGATTTGTATAGAACAACTCGGCCGAATGTCCTTTGGATCTCAATATGTTTGTGGACAAGCAAATGTTGTTCAAAGTTGAAGTCAGTCATGCCAATCTGTATCGAAACTGGCGCAGCTATACAGTTAAAAAGTTGGCCATGGATGATGAAATTATCCAGCAGTTTATATCACTCCATCGGCTAGGTGTACCTTTCTTGCTACCACTATTTATTTGACTGTCTGTGAATGAATTACATGCAAACAACTTTGATGGTTTACACCCTAATTTTATGCAGCCTGCCAATGATGAGGAAGATGCGGGATGTGTTGGAACTGTCTGCGGGTTATCTGATAAAAATAGTGTGGTATTTTGGTCACACTTATTGATTTTCAATCCAGATATTTTGAACTTCTTTGGTTATGTTATGTCAATGGCAAACTAATAACATGTTACGTCGTAACTTTCAGGAAATTGTTGAAGGTGTTGATTCGAGCAATAAGGAAGAAGGTGTTGCAGTGGACACTATTGGGACTCCAACCAGCAAATCTTTGGGAAATAAAGCTGCTGATAGTGTTGATTCACTGGATGACATTGTTGTGCTTGGATGTGATGCATCCAAGGCTGGGGAACCAAAACTGGCAGCTGCAATGGGCACTGATGTGACTCCAACTAGCAAATCCTTGGGAAAGAGGGGTGCTGATAGTGTCGAATCACTTGATGATATGGCTATGCTTGGATGTGATGCATCCACAACAAAAAAACAAAGCTGGTGCGTGTGAAGGTTGAAAAAGATTAGTCAAGATTCTTGAAATATTATGCAGTTTCAATGGTGTTGTCGGTGTCCACGTCCGTAGTCCTTTTCGTTTTGTTTTGTCATTTTTAATCATTGCGTTTGAACTTTTAAGCCATATATTTTGTTCTCCGTGATGCATGATAACTTGATTTATGTCATGGTGAACAAGCGTATTTTGGCATTCTAATTTTCTTTTCGTAGTAAATGTATCGAACCCAAATATTATCAGTCAATTGAATTATCGTTATGTGTTTTCAACATATTGTTCCTTCCAAAGGAACACATTGACGAGAACAAACAAGTAATATTTTGAAGCTGATCTCCATTCCCTTAAGTAATATGAAAAAGGCAAAAATGTATTATGCATTACTTTGTTCGAGGGGAATTAGACAACGTTTTGCTAATTATTCAGATGGTAAGCATTTAAGGGTCATGAAGAGATTAATTAGCAATTTAGAGTGCGAAATTAGTATGCACAAGATATAGAAGCTGTTATGGTGTGGTTTGATTTTTTGTTGGATTTGCAAGATTAAAACTATAAATTAGTGTTATTATTATATATAATACTACAAACCGTTTTTGCTAAATACCATGAACGTCTTCTCATCCTCCTCTTTGTAGGCAAGATTCATACCGGAAGGCGAGATCAAAGCATATTGTTGTTCATCCATTATGGTTCAAACATCTGCTAATCATTACTCTACCAAAAGGTGTAGAAATAGATCAAACTATGTCGACAATTTGATTGGCAACCATGAAAGAACACCTATCACGTACATTACCAATGGTACAAAAAAAAAAATTTATTTATGTTTTTGATAGTGCTGATCATTGATGGTAAATATTACTAATATTTATTGGTTTTATAATTCTGTAGCTCCTTCCCTGTCCACTGGCTGTCGCCCTGTTAAAAAAAGAAATGTCTTTCAAGATGGTCGATTGACTCCAGGAAAATACACACTGCATAATAGCGTTCTCCTAAACCATTCAAATCAAACTCTTAGTCAGCACGATGTAGCTCAAGTCCAGCCCGTCAATCTCCATTCCACAATCTTTGAAGGTATTGATCATATACCTATATTATTGATATTGCGTTTTGTTGTTCTGTGTCGCATAGTTTGGTTTAAAAACGTGTTAAAAAACCTTGCTTATTTTTTGTGTAGAACTCGACCCTCAATGACATTTGTTAATATCTTTGCCGTTGAAATTTCAGACATAGACTTAAGGGGGGCTGCTTTCAATTCCAACAATGACATGTCATGTACGATTAATACCGAAGATTGTGCTATACCGTTAAATAATGGTATGATTAGAGTGTATATTTTTTAAGATCTTATATTATTCTATGCAAATAAATATCTGAAGTATGTTATGACTTTGCCTGCATTTAGAATCCAAAGCAACTGAGTCTTCATGGATATTTTTTTAGGCAATAACATTCATATGAATGATGTGGACCTGTCGGTAAATTGTTATGATGAAGGTGGTTTGATTGACATTGGTGGTTCAAGTAAATTTTATGGCAAACCTATTGTGTAGTTTTAATGCATAAATGATTTACAGGAAGTTGCCTATATGATTATAATTTTAATGCAATGTGATCTATCTTAAATTTGAATAATTTGAAATTATGGCAAACATCATAAATATGAATATGTTGAATGTTGTTGCTATAGTGCACTTATGACCTCAGAATATTTACTCAATTAATGTTTGACATGTGATGTCTTGACAACCCTAATGACTAACCCTAACTTTTCTTTTGAAAGAAATTTATGAAAAAAAATCCATATATTTTGGTTTGTGATATGAAATATATTTTAATACTCAATAATATATTTTTATACTGAATATGATATATTTTGGTACTGTTAGGTAGTCTTGACAACCCTAATGACTAACCCTAACTTTTCTTTTGAAAGAAATTTATGAAAAAAAATCCATATATTTTGGTTTGTGATATGAAATATATTTTAATACTCAATAATATATTTTTATACTGAATATGATATATTTTGGTACTCAATGGTACTGTTAGGTAGTCTTGACAACCCTAATGACTAACCCTAACTTTTCTTTTGAAAGAAATTTATGAAAAAAAATCCATATATTTTGGTTTGTGATATGAAATATATTTTAATACTCAATAATATATTTTTATACTGAATATGATATATTTTGGTACTCAATTTGAGATATTTTTGAATTAAATCTAATATACTATTTTTATATTGAATATGATATATTTTGGTACTCAATTTGAGATATTTTTGAATTAAATCTAATATACTATTTTTATAGTGAATATGATATATTTTGGTACTCAATTTGAGATATTTTTGAATTAAATCTAATATACTATTTTTATATTGAATATGATATATTTTGGTACTCAATTTGAGATATTTTTGTACTAAATCTAATATATTTTTGTACTTAATAATATATTTTAAAATTGAAGAGTAAACCCGTTAAATAGTTATGAGAGAAACCTAGCTCAGTTAAAAGGTTATAAATAGAGGAGAGCATTAGAGAATTAGGGTTACAACAAACAAGAAAAGATTAGAGATCAAATGAAAACTAGGGTTGTGGAGAGAAGAAGCAAGGAGACAAGTGAGAAGAACCTGGAGAGAGATTTTACCGTAGGAATATCAAATTCTGCAAACCAAAGGTAAGGGGAAGTCTCTATTCACCATAAGGGGGAGTCTCTATTCTCATGTCTTTTATTTTGGCCTAAAAAATAGGAAAATCTTTTCATAAGGCTTTACATAATAACAAACCCAATGCTTACTATTTTGTTTTTTTTTTAACAGCCGTAATGCTTACTTCAACTCCAAATCTTGCTACTATATGCGGCCACTTAAAGGATGGTGAAATTACATTGGATGGCAACAATGACGTCTTTTCATTATTTTTTTCCTAACAATTTCTTGGTGCAGACTTTGTATATTTTTTTTCTTTTTGATTTGTCATTTTTATTGCAGTCCATATTTTGTTTTTGTTGCTTTTTGAGGTAGTTTGATAACATAATACTGAATGTAACTATAAAAGTAATAATATAGTCAATTTGATATTTATATATGAAGCTCTACAAAACCCGTGCATCGCACGGGTTAAAGTCTAGTATAGTAGAATAGTAGATTTCTAGAAATTAAAGTTAAGTTTGTTTAAGAGATTTTTACCAAATGAAAAAGCCAACCCAAAAACTTGTATCCCCTTTATACATTGTTATAGATTAAAAAAAAGGTTAATATATGTTTACCTCCTGTAATATTAACAACTTCTGGTTTACCGCTGTATAATATTTCTTTTAGATTTCAACCTTTTAAAATAAAGATTTTTTATTTTGGACCCTAATACCATATGACTGAATTAAAACGCTGATATGGTACGTCTATTGTGTAAATAATTTCTTCTTAATTTTTTTCTTTCCACATGTGTAAAGTGTAAACCATTAGACATGTCATTATTTACTAAAAAAAAAAAAACCATCAAAACAAAATTAAAACTCAACTATTACATCTTTGTTCTTCATCTTCTCCTCTCTCTTTGTTCTTCCTTCCATTCTACCTTGTTCCTTTTCATCTTCATCATTCCATAACCTTCATCTTCATCATCCACCCCCAAATACTTATCATCAAGAGACAAACAACGCAAAGGGGAGGAACAATTCCAGAATCTTCATCATCATCTTGATCAATTCCATGCCAAATTCCCAAATATTTAATTTCATAACATAACTGATTCAAAACACCAATTTTCTCTCATGTCTCTTTATTCCTTCTTCCTCCATCCACAGAGATTGCGATTTTCATCCTTCATGACTAGGTTGGAGGATTCGACGACGTAGAGGAGCAAGGAGTAAATGAATCTAGAAATCATTCACTTTTAAATCTACCCAAATCCATTTCCCTTCCATTTCTTCTCACAAGCAACAAATTAAAATCAAACCAATATACCCATTGTTCAACCTCCAAACAATTTTTAATCATTTTTGGGTAGAATCACCTTAACCCACTCCTGTTAAATTCAATACCAATCTTATTCTCAATGAATTCAAACCCAGAAAAATCAAAATTCGATATCAATCTTAATCTCAGTTCAAGCGGGATATAATAAATTCAGCTTTAAGGAAAACACATTTATACATGTTTGAGTACCTTGGGCAACGTGTTATGTTAATTGTAAAGACAACGTTTCAGTACCTTAGGCTTGAAAAAAGAATTGAGTTTTAAACGAAAATGACCCAAAATAAAAAAAAATGTTTTTTTTAAACGTAAACTCGTAAATTCGGTCTAGTTTACATGAGTTTATCGAGTTTAACACGTGTTAACTCGGTCAAACTCGTCAAACATTCCGATTTCATCAAAAACCAAGTTCACCTCCAAGTTAACACGTTTTTGACACATAAAAACGTAAACTCGGACGAGTTTACGAGTTAACACTCGATTTGTGGAACACTGCATATACCTATGGAGGTTTATAGTGACGGGCAAAAAACCATAGGTATTGAAAAGATTTACCTACGAAAGTGGCTGTAGGTATATACATCTAAAAAAATAAAATAAAAAGTATCTAAATAATAGAGCGCACCTAATGAAATATGTAAAATAGAAAACAACGCCTAAGGAAATTATAGACCGGGAAAAACCCCACCTTTTCCAATTTTTCCCACCTATAAATTGAAAAAAGATAAAAACATAAAAAAAATCTAGTTCTCTTGTTCCAAATTGAAACACTTCTCATTCCAAATTTGCAATGGCCAAATCAAAACCTCACTCTGATTGAAACCTTTGTCCCCAAATAGCAATACTATTCCTAAATCCCTCTTGTTCTTCACCGTAGTCAAATCCCTCTGTCACAAAGGGTCGATGCTCCTGTAACTGTAAGCCATCGAGATCCTTTTTCAGTTCTTATACCTTCAATTTTCACTTTTCTTCCATTTTTACTTTTTTGTGGCATGCACGATTCACTTACTGGGTTTTCATCGTTTTAACTTACTGGGTAGTTCAATTCCATAATTTCTCTTTGATTTATTTGATTATTTTTTTACTATAATATGTTAGGTTTTAAGAATAAGAACTACTTTTACTTAGAATTTCAATTTATCTAGGGCACAATGTAATAATAAGTAGTAATGGTTATTGTAATGAAAAGTGATTTTATTTTTAGGGTGTCTTTCAAGCAGATTTCGTAGGTTTTGGGAGTGTTTGGATTGATGTATTTGCTCTTATATATTGACATAAGTTTTGTGAGACTGTTGTTTGACAAGAATTTCTGAAAACAGTTTATGACATGTTCATAAGTTGCTATCAGCTTATTTTCATAAGTCATCGAGGATACTGATTTAACTTGATTTTCCCATTTACCCTCTAACAAGGATACCAAAGCTACCAAAGTCCCCTACCAAACATAGTCTTAAAGTTCATTACATTAAATTGTGGCTACCACGTATGTCCACCGCTTGCAAAACCGCTTATGACCTATATGAATTGTGGTTGTCGTTGCAAGCAAGCTCAATATGGTTGTTTTCATAACCACCTCACCACTTCCCTTCCCTATCGTGGCTGCCATTAAACTTACTCTTCCACAAAATGCGTGTAATTTCTTTGAGAAGGAAATACTATTAATTGAATCACTTTTTAGTACTAGTTTTGATGATGCATGAGGTTTATCTTATGCCACCAGTTCACGAGAACCGAGAGACAAAAATAAACACGGTGATGAAGGTGCTGAAAAAACTAAGCTTATAGTACAGAAAATATAAAGAGAGGTTCTGTGAAAAGTAATGACACCGATTAACTAAAGACATTAGCGTTATGATGCTAGGAAAGTAGTTACCTATTACCCATGCATACTTAGTGCATGTATACATTGTCGCAACAAGTAATAAAGAGTAAGTAAAGTATCGATCCCACGAGGATTGTTGTGGATAAGTTCTAAGTATTTCCAAATGATAAGTTTAATTATTTAAGATCTAAAAAAGACAAATAACAAAGACAAGGTTTTAAAATACTAAAGTAGTAAAATGCATAAGTAAATAAAGCATATAAAAAGGAATTAGAGATTCAAGTGAAAAAGTGTGGTTTAAACTAGGTTTAGTTATGACAAAACATTATTGCGATTTGCAGATCTATAGCTTGGTATAGCTCATGTGAATCTCAGTGCTATAGCCGGTTCAAAGAATCTTTAGCAACTGAGATTCACAGGGCTATATCACTCTTCGGCTTCCTGGCAAACCAATTGGTCTTTTGGAGTATTAACTCATCTATCGTGTTAAGGCCGAATGACACACAGTTGAAAATACAAAGATTCAGAACTTTCGGGGTACGATTACATAGAACTTAACACGCAACAGTTTCTAGGTTTAGTTGCTCACCTGTTCCTCACAAAGAGTATTAGGGTCATGAGACCTTTTAGCCTATGACAACAATCCTACCAAGAACTTAGCGCTTAGCTATAGCTTCCTATAGCTTCCAAGCTCTTCTAAGTTCAAGTTAACGTTCAAGCAGTCTCTCTTGATCCTTTCACCGGTGGTGCTTAAGGACAAATTCATAACTAACAAACATGTTACACTCCCATACCTAGTCGGGATCAGGGAGCTATAGCATTAGAAATAAAAATAATCAAAAATTATTTCTAAAGATTTTGAGTTAAAGCAGTTTGTTAGAAAGAAGCTCAGCGCTACAACTTTATATATCACAAGTAAATAAATAAATCATAACCTCACCATGTCTTAACCACAAGAAGGGATCTAGCTCATGGTGAGCTGAACCATGGAAATGGAAAAGATAAGTGATAGAAACATAACTGCATAAATCATTAGATAAGATCAGAGTTTACGAAAGAGAAATTACAATCCTTTGAGGATGAAGGTGATTTCTTTGCTGATCTCCCTTAACAATTTACTGTAATGAGTCTAAAATTTTAAGATTTTAACTACTATGCTTTAAATATGGAATAGATGAAGGTATAAGAAGAAGAAGAAGAAGAAGAATGATTTGAATCTTTAATGGTGGCTAGGGTTGATTGGAGGCTGCTGCCTCTAATCTCTATTCTATTCAGCACAACCCACCATTAGAACACACTTGCAATTTAGGTCTTGTTGTCCTTTTATATTACAAGTCATTTCTTATCCTTTAGTTCCCTTATGGTCTTTTCCCATGTGATGGTCCTTGCCTTTACCATTAAGCATAGGAATAAACCTTATCCCTTTTGTGTACTATTTGAGACTCCCTTATCTTCTTCTCCAAGCACAAGATGTTCTGGGCCCACTTTAATACATATCCAATAAAACCAAGTCTGATACGTCGTAGCGATGTAGCTTCCTACATCGCCAGGATGTGTCCTTCAATAATTTCTTCTATGAGCTGACATCCTTATCTCTTGGAATCAACATATTCTTTCTTCCTTGTACTTCATTCCCTGGAGCCAGTTCATGTAAACTTAGTCCTTAAGGCTTACAAATAATGGACCCAAGGTCGTACACTTGTACGTCCCGTACTGAGAGATCTTCAATGCTATAGCTCTAGAATTCTGTCTAGCATTATAGCTTCTTACATCATTAGCATGCTTCCCAACACTGTAGCTTTGAACATCTTCACATGACCTGTCATTCAAACCAACAGTAGAAAGCATAAAAGGTTCCTAAAACTTAAATAAACATACTTAAAACAATAAATGACTATTTTAACTAAATAAAGGCTAAACAGGCTTTGCATGCACTCGAGGATCACATGTAACACCCATATTGAGATTGTCTAGAATTCTCATACGAGCGTTAAAATTCGTATCGGATACATTAAATTATAATACAAGATTCAAATTCGAGATAATAAAGTACCATACATATGTCTCTGATACATGTCATAATAACGGAAGATAGTACATAACTGTCTGAATAATACAAGTACTAACTAGCGAGTACATAATACTAAACATAGTATGTGTACACTAGACATGCGTACATAATAGGGACACATAATGCCACTACATAAATAAAACAACACGATCAATCCAGGACCTTCTCCTTACCCTTGCTACGTGCCACATGTGAATCTAAAAAAAAATAAAATGGATTGGGATGAGACATAATGTCTCAGTGAGCTTCACCTATCCTAGGTGATAGTGATCAAGGGGGACCTAAGATCACAAGTTGCTTCCTAAAATTTTCATTTCCTAAGTCATTTCTTGTCATAATTAAATTAAGTTAGCGTGTAACAAATATAATTATCTTGGTTCATATTATGGAATGGACCCGAGTGGAATAAACCCTGGATACACTCCCTGCTAACTGGTGAGACTCCTATCATATCAGGCTAACACCGGACTCCTCTTGTTGTCGTGCGGGACATCCTCACGAAAAGTATCCTGTTCCAACTAGCGGGAACCCCCTGTGTTCCAACTAACGGGAACACAGGAGACACAACTTAACCTTTTAATTTAATTCTCTTAACTTGAACGTGACCCTCAGTGCTCCAACTAGCGGGAACAATAAGAGGCACACCTAAGCATATAAATATTCTCAATCTGATATTAAAGACGTAGTAGTCCCGTCTTTAACCTATATCTTAATCCCGGGTCAGTAACCTACCCATACCTAATGGTATCATACTTAGCTCAATCTCACTCTTAATGTTAACGCAACGATAACCAACATCGATACTTGATTTACACTTGATCGAATTCCTTTTTGGTTGTTTAAAAAAGCCCCTGGACAGAGGGACAATCTTTTAAGAAAACAGAAAAACTGGGTGTCTCGCTTGGCGAGCATTAGCTCGCTTGGCAAAGCTGTCAGCACAAAAGTGTAGGACAGGTCGCTCAGCGAGCTCATACTTCGCTCAGTGAAGTTAGCCTGAAACAAAATGCTGCTAAGCTCGCTCAGTGAGCTCCAGCTCGCTCAGCGAGCATGACAGTACATAAAATGGTTCAAAAACGTGTTTTTTGGCTTCTAGCAGAACACCCAAGTGCCCATTAGCAGTCTATCAGTTCAGAAAACATTTTTAAACTTAAATCTCAAGTGTAAAACAAGGATTAACATATGAAATCAATTGTTAACAACATCGGGGCAACTAAACTTCCAATTTACCTACAATAGTTTGATTTTCACTATTGAATCAATTCACCCAAGGTGAGGTTTCCTATCTAAGAGGAACTCACCTAGATTCCTCTGAAAAATTTCCAAGCTTCCAACTCCAGATTCTTCCCAAGCTTCAGTTTTGATTTTTCTTCAATTCTCACCTCTAATCATCAAAACAACCCATGGTTAGCACTAAACTCCCACATGCAAAGCTTCTACTGAAAATCCAGCAAGGAAAAATGAGGAAAAGGGATTGGCCAGGAGAGGAAAAATGAGCGAAAGAGAATCTAAGACTTACCCCAAGCTCCAATCGGTACACAAATTCTAAAAGTAAGCTTGCATGTTGAAATCTTGATGATTTTGAGTGAAAAAGTGAAGATTGAGGCGAGGGAGGTGGGAGCTGTGGGTTAGAGAGAGAGGGTGTAACATCCGGTGGCTCCCAATGGGCTGGCCTCCCTATCTTTCAAGGGCCGAGATGTACTCATGGTCTTCTCCACCCCCCAAGTGGAGTTTCATGCCTTCCGTGGGAATCGAACTGTGTACCCTGGAGGCTATAAGTACACACTCAATGCATTCCCACTACCAATTGAGCTACTAGCTCAATTGGTAGTGGGAATGCATTAGCCATGTACTTATAGCCTCCAGGGTACACGGTTCGATTCCCACGGAAGGCGTGAAACTCCACTTGGGGGGTGGAGAAGACCATGAGTACATCTCGGCCCTTGAAAGATAGGGAGGCCAGCCCATTGGGAGCCACCGGATGTTACAGATGAAGCCTCATATTCAATGTTGACATAAGTTTCATTTCCAGAAGAAGAGGGCCAACAGTTGACTGCATTAGACATATATAGTATGATGTAAGTTATAAAACCATGAACACAAAGTAGTAGCCAACATCAATGAAAGTTATAAACTTTCAAGTCAGTGGAACCATTGACTCATCAGTGGTTTGCATTCTCCACTTTAATAGACCAACACCTATGGCAACATCGGCTTGACGAGTGGGGAAGGGCTTATTTGGATCCTTCAGGCATAATATATATTCACACAACCATTGATGAAGCCCCCTGTGAAGGCGTTTAATCCAAAATTTGAGAGCTTAAGATTCCCATTCTCATAAAATAGAAAGTTCTTTGGCCAAAATCAAACACAACAACAACATTTATTACAATACAATTCCAAAAAAGATTCAATTTCATCCCATATAACACTGATTTCAACCTACAACAGAACAAACACATTCTCACAAACACTTGCCATGCATACTTGAATAAACTAGTGGAGTATTTAGGAGCAAATTGAACCTGAGATTTGGCATTAGCACACTGTATCCAAAAATTGGAGGAATTTCACTTTGCAGCTACGAAGTGAGAGAATCACATGTTGCAATGAAGAATTATCAAAGCTGTAGATGAAAATAAACAACGCATCAATTTCAACATTAGCAACGACAACAATTTCAAAATAAACAACGAAAATCTCAGAGTATGAGATCACTAACCCCTAACGAAGAGAAGAAATTCTACGAATCACCATTATAGCTTCTGCTGCTGCGGCGTAACCTAGTACTACCCATTCCAACACCATTGATTCAGATTTAGTTGAGAGGCGCGAGTTGAACGAGTGAGAGGTGCGATCAGTGGGTTGCGATTGATGAGAAGAGATTTGTTACACAGTGGAAACCTATCGTGTGAAGGAACCTTGTGGGTTTTAGCTATCAGAAGTGATTTGTGTTTTAGACTTTAGGGTGTTTAGCTTCAAAGAAATTGAATCGAATGGAGTGAAGGAAACTTTTTTTGGACAGGTGTGTGAAGGAAACCTTAGAATTTTTATAAATACTTTTTAAATGGGGTCAACCGATTTAATATCATTTGAAGTTAAAAACTTCCCTTACACCCAACTTTTTAAGTCATGTGGATAGCTTCCTACTTAAAATCCTTGAGCTAATATGTGTATTTTGTACTAGTGAAATGTCTACATAATGGATATTACAAAGAGAATGAGGAATCATTCCACTGAGATTATTATTATTTAAACGAAGTTGTTTAAAATATCCAATTTGATAAGGGATTTCACCACTAATGAGGTTGTGATTGAGATCAACGAAAGTGTCATAATTTGCCAATAGAAACAAACTAGAAGGAAGGGTACCAATGATGGAGTTGCTATTTAACCGCAACTTTTGCAATTCGGTTAATTTATCAATGTTAAAAGGGAGGGAACCGGTGAGAAAATTGTTAGAGATGTCAAGGTATACTAATTGGGTGAGATTTGTAAGGAAAATAGGTAAGTTTCCATTGATTCTATTCTGAGATAGATCTAATCTAGTGAGATTGTTCAGGAACCTCAATTCAAGAGGAATAGAACCTTGAATGTAGTTGTTAGAGATGTCTAGGTCCTCTAATTGTCTGAGATTTCCTAGTGAAGTAGGTATCTCACCTTTGATTCTATTCTTAGATAGATCTAATCTAGTGACACTTTTCAGGAACCCTAACTCAAGTGGAATGGAATCTTGAATGTAGGTGTTAGAGATGAGTAGGTACTCTAATTGTTTTAGATTTCCTATTGAAGGAGGTATCCCACCTTTGATTATATTGTTATAGATGTATAGTTTCTTTAACTGTGTAAGGTTTCCAAGCGTATGAGGTATCTCACCTTTAAGAAAATTATGGGACAAATCGAGATGAGTGAGCTTTGAGAGAAGACCAATTTCTTTTGGAATAGTCCCTAGTAGTCCAATTCCATTGAAAACAAGGCTTTCTAAATTGCAGAAAACAGACAAGTTGAGCGTTGCAAAGTGAATCTCAGACGTCGTTGCAGAATATATGTAGATTCCTTTTATGCTTCCAGCCTTGTTGCAAACGATCTCATCCCATTTACAAAGATTGGAGATGTTGAAATGTGTATCAGAGTTGTTCCACCATCCACTATTCAATATAGCATTTGCTTCCATTTGAAGTTGAGATGTCACCGTGGAAGAATGAGTCCCCACAATGAAACGCCAAATAAGAAGAAATACCATCCACATTTTTGGACCATAGAAATTGGAAACTAAATATTTTTTCAAGTTCATTTTTTGAGATCTAATGAATTGCATACATTGTTCTAAGATACATAAAAAAACATTTATAATGCTGTGTTACTAGCATGTTCGTCGGCCTCTCTCATTCTCACAGACCAATATTTAGTACGATTTAATGATTAGACTCGTTGATTTTGCTACACATGTGTCACGAAATTAGATATAAAAGTCATGTGTGTATTGGAAAAAATTTAAAAGCATAGTTTATGGAGGATACATGTTTTCTCCTTTGTAGTACTACTGCTGGGTATCTGCTTTCCCTAAGGAAGAAAGCATTTTTTCCACATGCGTAAATTTTTCGTTATCAAATTTTGTCTTTCAAAGTTTAAACTTTCACCTCACCGGAGTATATATATCAATTTCATTTTTTTGTTATATAAAGTTTAGGTGAGTTGGGCTTTGGTGGCTCACAAGCGTCAGGGTAGACCTCAAGACTCAGAGCATATACAAAGGTACTTACCGATCACCCATCAAAGAGGTCATCTCATCGGCAGCGAGAGTTGTACCAACAACTTTGCGATTTAATGAACTTCTTACTCGTACCAACTAAGCTAACCTTCATTGGCTGAGCCTATATATCAATTGATTCTATGTCTCTTTATTTCCAAAAATTAGATATACATGTTTAAATCCATTGATTTCAAATTATATTTACTTCAAAACTTCCATGTATAAAATTTTGTCAACCATGCTCGTCGGTCACTCTCATTCTCAATATTCAGTATGATAAAATGATTTGACTCATATCTCACGGCATTAGATATAAAAGTCTTGTGTGAACATGGAAAAAGTGTAAAAACATCATTTATGAAGGTTACATGATCTTCTCTTTTGCATCATTCTTTGAAGGCCACATGACAACAATTTTTCCGTTCCCTTTGTAATACTACTGGGTATGTCTCCTAATCGTAATCAGTCGATTCCATGGATCCAAATGATATGCATATGGATGGATCCAAATGATATGGATGGCAAAACAATTTATTAAAACATTCCCAATGACAAGATGGGCTTGAGATTGGAATTACATATAATCAAATTCAAATTATGCAGACCAAGAAAGTTGCAGTTTAAGGCACAAAACAAAAACTATAAACAGCTCCTAGTCGATGAACTACGTACTATGACAGCCCGTCTTGTCCTCTGAAGGTAGCACTGAAATTGATAATATGTGAATTATTCAATAAATGATCTTATTTATAGAGCTAATTGTGACAACAAAGTAAGTAACTGTTAACTACTGAGAGAATTATTTACTCTTAACATCTCTGAAACCCTATTTCTGTGTAAGTCTTTATGCCAATCCCTTCCATTCAATGGCCAGAAAAGAGTTGATTTTGGTAGGAGACTCCAAAGGTGAGTTATTGTTCAATCCTACATTTGATTTTATTATTTTTATCTAAGGGAGGGGGAAAACGAACCCAATCTGTGTATCACTTGTGGGAAGAGGAGATATTACACCGGTTTTTTGGACAATTACACTAGTCCGATACAAAGGGGAATTTACACCGGTTTTAAATCAGATGTTAAAGGCGGCTCAATTTCACACCAGTTTTTCAAAATAATAGGTGTAATTGTGTGTTATATTGCACTGAATTTTCAAGAATTCACTTTGGTGTTTTAATACAACACATGTAATTTCCAGGAATTCACTCCAGTAATTTCGAAGAATTCAGTCCGGTTTTTCTATATAACTAGTGTAAATGTGTGTTATATTTGCCTTAATTTCAAGGCATTCACACCAGTTTTTCTATACAACCGGTGTAAACTAACTCATTTTTTTAATATAAGTTTTGTACATTAAACAATCCAAATTCTCCAAGTAATTTGCACCAAAAATCATACATTCAGTTCTTCAAGTAGTATATTATACCTATTGTCATCAAAATTCTATTCACAAGAACATAAATGAATATATGCCAAAGAAATAATGGTTTTGTCATGTGCAGCCTTTTCATTCATATATGTCAACAAGGAGCAAGATAAGTTTTTTATAAAGAAGGTAAAAACCAAACATTAAAAAGATATGAAGCTGTTAAAATAGATTGTGTGTCACAGATCTTCTGCATGAAGCCGGTAGATCACATTGTCCTGCAAAGTTATATGATAGATATCAATTTTCTGCTGCTATGGCATTCTTGTCTTTGGTTTATTACAATCTTTTGTGACACATTTCCTGCATTATAAAAATTATATCATTAATTAAGTTGCAAATTCACAAACCTAAGCCTTGTTTTTTCTTCCTTCTGCAGATATTAACCTATGAATTTTCTATATGGACACACAATTATCAAAGACTTGTGTACTCTTATGATATCCAAATATGATGTCAGAATAAGTTTAGACTTTAGAATAACCAGTCAACCATTAGTTTAGTTAATAGACAAAATCAAACAAACAACAAGAAATGCAAAACTAAAACAATAGAAAATAGCATTCCACAATGCAAATGACTTTGCATATACTCTAACATAATTACCAACTTGTGTAAAAAAAGTCTTCTATATATGTATGTATTTAAAGTTGAAGTAAAGTTGAGTAGGGCCAGCTAACCTTTTTTACTTTGAGTAAATTCTATATCAGAGTATATAGCGTCACAATTCAAATATATATATATATAGGAATCCTAGCTTAAACTCTATTTCTTTGGTTTATTAGGAAAAAATGTTTACAAGTCATTCTCCTCAAAAATCAATTACCTTGAAAGGGGAAAGAGGTATCCTAGCCATGTCCTGTCTAAACTGTTCCAAGTAAATAACTCCCACAGAATGGGAAAAAAATTTGGAACAAAAAAAAGTTTAATCTATATCTCACCTCATTAAGAGATAACCTAAATATTAATTCAAGCTCCAAAAACACCAACAAGCCAAGACTAAAAACGAAAAAAATTATTTATTTAGGGGACCAAAAACTTCTTTAAAAATATTAATTCACCACAAAGAATAATTCCTCTAGTAGACATTTAGCGAAAAAGAAATTGTCCAAGCATTTTTCACTTCAATACTTAGCAAGTAGCAATATACTACATCCGTCCCTAAATATAAGACCCTTTTAACAAATTCACAAGAATTAAGGAAATTGACTGTAGAATTAAATTTGTTTATAATTACTATTATTTTTACAATTATATCCTTTATGTGAGAGAGTTGATTTATAGTTTCAACGTAATATTTATTGTTAATTGAAGAAAAATATGTAAAATAAATAAGGCTATGTTAATATAGAAATAATTAATATAGTTGGAAATAACAAAAGGATCTTATAAAAATGGACACCATTTTTTTCAAAAGAGTCTTATAAGTAGGGACAGAGGTAGTATATACTACACAGTACCCAACTCCGGTTCTCATTCATAGTGTATCATATCATATATACTCAGTCTCTGTGAAATCTTTTTAACATCATCAATTTTACAATTGCAACTGCATATATGATTAATTTCATAATAAAAACAGTATTAGAAAAAATTATGAGCAAATTAAACTAAAAAAGACGGAGGTAGGACAGTGGCGGAAACTGTGAACATTATAGATATGGAAAAGTTACATTGCACACACATTTGAGATAACGTAACAACCAAATTCTATAACATTTTCTAACAACTTATTAAAATAAACTTTTACAATGTCTTTATTGAATTCAAATTTCAAAGTCACCAAACTTCATTCCGAAGCGTTTACTTCAAAGGTTCCCGATATGAAATAATGCTTTTAATTCTTGACTCATGAGTTGCTGCACGAAAATTTCACTCAAAGGAATGCTTAATGGTGTAAGTTCAGTGGAAAAACTCTGTGACACACATTTCATTGTTGGTCGAGAGGAAGGATTGAGATTTAAGCACGCAAACGCTATTACAGCAACATGAATTATGTCAAGTAAAACCATTGCATTATTCGGAAGTGGAAGACGTTGGTCTAATACTTCACATAACTTCATGCCTTGAGTTGATGCTAATTGAAGTGATGACAATATATCCCCAGGGTGTCTTCCAATTAAAGTTTCCAGTGCCACTACTCCAAAGCTATATACATCACACTTTTCACTTACAATCATAGTATAGGCAAGCTCTGCATATTGATCAAACCACCATTAGTAGATTAAAGGATGCAACTAAAATAATTGAAAAAACTACTACTCTATCATTTTTTAGTTTTTCACATACATATAGAAATAGGTTTTTTCTAGATTACCCCTCATTCATTTGGGGGTAATTTACTCTTTTTAAACAAAAATCCATTTTTTTTATCTTTTTTCTTACAATTAAATACCATTTTCATCTCCAGAACATCAAACTTCTTTATCTGCTTCATTAAACATTTGATTTCCATCTCATTTGTTCCATAATCAAATCATATTTGTCATTAGGGGTAAATTACCCCCAATTCATGAAGAGATAATGTAGGCCTCACCATTTTGGTTTTTTCTTACAATTAATTATAATTTTCATCTCAAGAACATCAAACTTATTCATCTTCTTCGTTCAACGTGTAATTTCCATCTTCTTCGTTTCAGAATCGACTCATTTTTTTCATTTGGGGTAAATTACCCTAATTCATTAAGAGGTAATGTAGGTCTCACCAAAGAAATATAGGTGGTGTTTTAATGTGTCTATTCTGTAATTAATATTCCAAAAAATACCCCTATTTATAAATTTGTCCAACTCTTATCTTGCTTGCATCTCTCAATACACTTTGAAGGAGAAACATATAAATTTTTTTACAGACAAGTCTGAACATAATATAAGGCTTATATTTAAGGATAATTTTTTTCTTAACGAGAATTCATGTTTAGTGACAAAGTTAGTAGTAATTTTAATTAGTAACTTTGTAATAAAAACTAATGAACATTTATGTCATTTGTGTGGATGATAAATATTCATGTTATGCATCATACATAAATGGATAAATACAAGAATAAAAAGAACACAAAGAGCAATGAAAAATTTACCAGGAGCTATATATCCAATAGTTCCAGCAACTATAGTTCGATTGGATGAATCATATTGAAGGAGTCGAGCTGTTCCAAAGTCAGAAACACTAGGCTCCCACTCAGAGTTGAGTAAGATATTGCTAGTAGATACATCTCTATGCACTATTGGAGGGGCACAATCATGATGAAGATATGATAGACCAAATGCAACCCCTTTAACAACATTAAGCCTCTTTCTCCAATTAAATTCCACGACTTCTACATCATCATACAAGATTGAGAACAAGCTTCCTTTCTCCATGTAGTGATAGATCAAAAACATGACTCTTTTGTGCAAGCAAAATCCATAAAGTTTCACAATATTTCGATGCTTTATTTCAGATAATATTCTCACTTCATTTCTAAAACTTTCATCAAAAGCTGGCACCTCTGCTTCATAGCAGTGAAGTTTCTTCAAGGCAACAACTTTTCCACATGGTAATTGTGCCTTATAAACACTTCCATATGCTCCAGTTCCAATGCAATATCTAATGTCAAAATCTTCTGTTGCTCTAATGATGTCATCATATGCTATTTGTCCATCATAATTCCATATAGAAAAGAAATCCCCATTCTTTGTTATTGATTTGTTTGCTTGCTTGTTCTTGATAGAATTATGATGAAGTTTCAAGCACATGATAAGTGAGAAGGTGAAGATTAGAATAATGAGTATAGGAAGACCAATGACAAAGCGAAGTTCTGCTTTATTACTTTTGCCTATTTTTGTAGAATAGAGAGACGGGCAAGGTTGGAATTTGGTTTTCTCATAGACTTTTTTAGTACAAACATTGTTATTCCCTATTAACGCAGAAGGATCAGATATACACAATGGAATGGAACCCCTTAAATAATTGTATGAAATGTTCACATTATGGACATTATTACAAATAGATAGGGGAATCGTTCCACTGATATTATTATTGCTTAAAAGAAGTTGTTCAATGTTTCCAAACTGAGTAGGGATTACACCACTAATGAGATTGTGACTAAGATCAATGGAAATTGGATAATATATCATTGGGAAAAAAATTGAAGGAAGGGTACCATGGAGTAAATTGTTTGAAATGTTAAGGAAACCTAATTGAGAGAGATTATT
Organism: Medicago ruthenica; assembly: GCA_018208015.1. Classification (NCBI taxonomy): domain Eukaryota; kingdom Viridiplantae; phylum Streptophyta; class Magnoliopsida; order Fabales; family Fabaceae; genus Medicago; species Medicago ruthenica. Next base: position 91,702,357 of record CM031377.1, on the reverse strand, counting down.
CAATGAAATCGGAAAGGTGCCACCAATGGAGTTATTATTTAACCTTAACATTCTCAAGTTCCTTAATTGACCGAAGTTAGATGGGAGACCACCAGTGAGAAAATTGTTTGAGATGTCAAGGTATTGTAATTGGGTGAGACCAGTAAGGGAGATAGGCAAGTTTCCATTGAGTTTGTTGTGAGATAGATCTAATATTGTGAGATTTTTCAGGAACCCCAACTCATGAGGAATGGAACCTTGAAGGTTGTTGTAGGAGATGTTTAGGTGCTTTAAATGTTTTAGATTTCCTATTGAAGGAGGTATGTCATCTTGGATGTTATTATAAGATAGATCTAATCTTGTGAGATTTTTCAGGAACCCCAACTCATGAGGAATGGAACCTTGAAGGTTGTTGTAGGAGATGTTTAGGTGCTTTAAATGTTTTAGATTTCCTATTGAAGGAGGTATGTCATCTTGGATGTTATTATAAGAGATGTCTAGGTACTTTAAATGTTTTAGATTTCCTATTGAAGGAGGTATGTCACCTTCAAGATAATTATCATATAGATAAATAAGAACGAGCTTGGAGAGAAGACCGATATCTTTTGGGATAGTCCCTTGTAATCGAATTCCAGAGAGATAAAGGAATTCTAAATTGCGGAAAACAGACAAGTTGAGCGTTGAAAAGTGAACCTCAAACGTCGTTGCAGATTGTCTGTAGATTCCTCTTATGGTTCCATCCTTGTAGCAAACGATCTGATGATCCCATTTACAAAGATTGGAGATGTTGAAATGTGCATCAGAGGTGTTCCACCATCCACTATTCAATATAGCATTTGCTTCCATTTGAAGTTGAGATGTCACTGAAGAAGATTGAGTCCCTACAATGAAACACCAAATAAGAAGAAAGACCATCCACATGTTTGGACCATACAAATTGGAAACTGAATATTTTGTGAAGTTCATTTTTTGAGATATAATGAATTAATTGCATGCATTCTTCTAAGACATATATATATAAAGAACATTTATAATGTTGTGTGGCCACTCTCATTTTTACAAACCAATATTCAGTACGATTGAATAATTCGACTCATTGATGGTACTGCACATTTGTCACGATATTTAGATATAAAAGTCTTCTGTGAACATGGAAAAAATTTAATAGTATCATTTATGAAGGATACATGTTTTTCTCTTTCCCTTTGTAGTACTACTGGGTAAGTTATATTTTTTGTGCTATCTTCTGCATGAAATTCAACACACACTGATCTTTTGAGTTGAGCAAGACAACAATGAATGACAAAGTTCTCCCTAAATTTTTTTAACGATGCTGCATTTTCAAGGCTGAATACGGATGCAAGACCTCTTGTTTGCAAGTTTCTAAAGATATTAAAATACATCTTTTTACCGGTCTATAAAAATTGCTTTTACCAACACATGATTTTTGTGAAAGGCTGAAGTATCATCTTTTGTTTCTTTAGAACATTACACGACTACATGTATCCATTCTTCCAATTCATGTGAAATTTGTTTGTAAACCTTGAAATTTTGATTCAAGTCATTGCATTGCCTTTATCTTTTAATTCAATTAAAATAATAATCATTGGAACTAGAAGTAGTTCACTTTTACTCAAAATACAGAAAGGTTGCATACATATACCTGCATAGATTTGAGATACCTAAACAATAAGATTTTGTAACAACTTAATCAAATAAACTTTGACAATGTCTTTATTGAATTATAAGACACTCAACATAATTAACTTCGAAGTATAATTTTCAAGGGTTCACAGTATGCAAAATGCTTTGAGTTCTTGACTCATGAGTTGCTGCACTCTGAAATTTCACTCAAAGGAATGTTTAATGGCGTAAGTTTAGTAGAAAAACTTTGTGACACACATTTCATTGTTCACTCAAAGGAATGTTTAATGGCGTAAGTTTAATAAAAAATTACTACTCTATACTTTTTATATTTTCACATATATACAAAAAATATGTAGTTTATTTAATGTGTCTAGTTTGTAATAAAAATTCCAAAAATATTATTGCTTATGAATTTGTCCAACTCTTAACTCAAATCTCTGAATACTGTTTGAAAGAAAAACCAATCTAATTTTTTTATAGACAATTATGAACTTAATATGAGGCTTATATTAGGGATACCATTTGTTTTTTTTTTTCACGAGAACTTATTGTAAGAGAAAATGTTAGTATTACAATTTTATGAACATTGCAATAAAAACTAATGAACATGTATATATGTTATTTGTGTGGGTGATGAATATTCATGTTATGAATCATATATAAATGGAAAAAATGCAAGAAAAAAATGAACAAAAAGATAAATGAATACTATACCAGAAGCTATATATCCAATAGTTCCAGCAACTATAGTTTGATTGGATGAACCATATCGAAGGAGTCATCAAGCTATTCCAAAGTCAGAAACAGTAGAGTCCCACTCAGAGTTTAGCAAGATATTGCTAGTAGATACATCTCTGTGCACTATTGGAGCAATGCAATCATGATGAAGATATGATAGACCAAATGCAATCCCTTTAACAACATTAACCCTTTTTCTCCAATTGAATTCCACAACTTCTACTTCATCATGCAAAGATAGAGGACAAGCGTCGTTTCTCCATGTATTGATAGATCAAAAACATGATTCTTCTATGCAAGCAAAATCCATAAAGCTTCACAATATTTCAGTTCTTTGTTGCTGATAATATTCTCACTTCATTTCTGAAACTCTCATCGAAAGATGGAACCTCCGCTTCATAGCTATGAATTTTCTTTAAGGCAACAACTTTGCCACTTGGTACTTGTGCCTTGTAAACACTTCCATATGCTCGATCCCAATGCAATATCTAATGCCAAAGTCTTATGTTGCTCTAATGATGTAATCTGATCGTACCTGATCAGAAATGCACTACCGGTGTAGTTGAATGTAGTAGTTGTACGTTGTTTGCAGGTGACTGGAACGGCGGGGGGTGTGTACTTGCAGACACTCCGACGCTCAAGTCAGTATTGAGTAAAAGTGGAGGGGGATTAGAGAATAGAAAGAGTCTAACCTTGGGGACTACAGAGAGTCCCCTTTATATAGTGGTGGGTGTTGCAGGGTTGTTGTCTAGCACATGTGTGGTTCGTCGGTTACAGATTCGGGGGAATTGTAACTGCCGAGCGAGTTTCGCGGTAGACATAAATAGAGACATTACTGAACATTTGAACGAGTCTCTGTTTGCTCCGAGCACTCCCCTCACAGGGATGAGGTGTGTTGCGAGTAATTTCGTCAGATGTTGGATCTGGGAGTTTTTGTATTGGGCCTAAGTAAATGAGCATAATGGGTTTTGCTCGGTCCAGAACAGAAGCCCCCCCAAGTCGTTGCTCTTGGTAAAGACTGATGACTTTAAAGGTGCGAAGGCTTTGCTCGTGGGAAGCTTTAGTGTTGATAACCCCTTATGTGAGAAAGGAATATCTTCGCGAGGAACTTGTCCGGGTAGTGAATTTATGCTTGTAATGTGGCGGGCTGACCTGTCTTGGAACTGTGGTGTTTATAAGGGTATGTCACACAAGGGATCAAAGCTGTTCACAAAGGTATGCCATATAGAGGAACACAGTTGTTCACAATGGTATGCCTCACAAGTTCTACCATGATTGCATCGAGCGTGCTTTCCATGGTTGAACTAGTCGTGTATTGAATGTCACCAAACGTGCTATTGGTGGCACGTTGATCGTGTCCGGAATGTCACCAAACCTGCTATTGGAGACCACGGTGATCGTGTATGGGATGTCACCAAATGTGTTATTGAACTGAGGTTAGCTGATCCCATTGTCGTAAGAGACATTTGCTCGTTGGGAGCATTGGGATGTTCGACTGGCTACTAGTGAGGCGAGCTTAACAGTTCGTGGGGGGACATGTCTGGTTGTCGGTCCGTGTGCCGACCAGTATGATGATTGTGATCATGAAGTTCCCTCGTATGAGAGTTGGTCGTCTGTCTATCTGCATTTAATGCCCACGTCTCAAGGAAGTGAATGAGGGGACAGGACATTTGAGTTTTGACTGCCACGTGTAAAGGCTAGTAATGCACTTGATTGCATAGGCCCTTGAGTGTGCTTTGGTATCTGTTCTCGAGGTTTCATCATCACCGTTGATTTGATCTTGACAGTTGGTACTCCAACAGGTTTGATCAGAGTCGCTTGATGCGCGAAGAAATGTGATATGGACCGTTGCTACATTTCGTTTAAACAGGGTTGTAGGTGAAGGGCTGCACCGGATCGAGCTCGCTGTTTTCTGAAAGGTTGCGAAGGAAGTATAAATAGCTTCAAGTTTTACTTGGAAACACTTTTGCCATTTTCGTCCCTGCAGGCTCTAATTTTTCCATAATTCCTTTCGAGTTTTCAGAGAGTTTGTTGTGCATTTTGGTCCCTCACACCTTCAAGTTCAGTTCACGTAATCTTCAACATCTAAACAGGTATGTCTTTTTCACCATTCTCGTTCTCTTTTTTTTTCTGTTTTTAGTTGTTCTGGTTTGGTGATTCTGTAGAACGGAAGTTTCTGCGTAGAAAAACGGTGGATTCTGCCGTAAATGGTGGTGGTTTCCGTCGTAGATGGGCGTTTTAGGATTTAGAATCCATGTTCCTTTGTATATGAGCCACCAGTGGCAGGTTTTTAACCTACTAGAGGTTTAACCTGTCGCCGTAGTGAGTGGCGTAGCACCGTCGTAGACGGTGGTTACTTCCTTGCCTTTTAGTTTTCCCTCCAACTTGTTTATTTTTGAAGTTTTTTCGTGAGGACGTTGGAGCCCTTCCTCGCAATGGTCGGACTGAAGGTGGAGGAAGGGTGGATTTTGAATGCAAAATTCACATTTTCCTTCCTCCTATTTCCAGGTCAGACAGGGCAAGAAACCCTAATAGAAATGAGACCGAGGCGTACAATCCGTCTTGGATAGGAGACGAACCGCTGGGGTGCGGTGTTGGTTTTTGCGCCAGAAGGTTCGGCGGAGGTCCCGTTTAGCTCAATTGGAAGGAGTGAAGACTGGGACATTAACCTGCCGAGTCTATCCGATCGGATATGCTCGCGGTATACGGGGAACAGATTCCCTATGTACGAGTTTGTGTTTAAAGACATGGGGTTTAGGCTCCCCTTTTCAGCCTTTCAGTGGGCGATCTTTCAATGGACAGGGTTGTCTCCTACACAGATTCATCCCAACTCTTACCTTTTTTATGAAAGTGTTCGAGTTAGTGTGTCAACACCTGGGGATTGCCCCTTCTCTCAATTTATTCTTCACTTTCTTCACCGTTCAGCGGAGGACGGAAAAAGGCGGGGGACAATGTCGGGTCTCCTTCCGCCAAAACAAGAAGCTCTTCAACATCTTCGTTGGTAAGGTGAAAAGCTTTAAGGATCGTTGTTTCCTGGTGCGGCTGAGGACTAAGGCTGCCCTGAGAAATGTTTTGAAGACGGTGAAAAGGCCCCGAGCAGATGGTGGTGAAGACCGGATAAGGATCCCTCAATTCCTCTTTTACTGGTGCAAGGACCATTATAGTTATAAATCTAGGGACTTTGGCCCTGGCTATGCCCGCCTAACTGCGGAGGGGAAGGGAGATTACGATAATCTGTGGGCTTATGTAAGCTCTTTTGTTCCCGGGCAGGTGGTGATGGAGGACGGGACTCTTATTTTTGACTCGGAAGGGAGGTGGTTGACTAAGCCCCGCTTCATTAATACTCATGATTTAGTGCTCTCCTACAATCTGATGGAATAGCTCGGTAGAAATCATATTTTTCACAATTTGTATTGCTATTTTTTTTGTAAGTCTTGATACTAATTCGCTTTCGGTAGGAGGAGGTCGGGGAGTCCTTCAAGCAGAAGAGGGTGAAGTATGCTGATAAAGGAAAGCATGTGCCTCCTACCCCTTCATCCACTCAGCTCGACGGTGAAGATCTGTTACAGCTGCCCAATGTGTGGTCCGACCCGAAGTTGAAGGTTATTCAGGACTTGGGCGTCGCTGCAAGAGCAAGGCTATGACCGAAGGGGTAATAGCTTTGATGAAGGCCATAGAGATTGATGTGGCCCTGAACAACTATTCTACCGAGGAGGTGGTCCGGGCGGACGTGCCAGTGAAGGAGAGAGATACCCTGGTGGTAAAGGTGGCCAAGCTGGAAGCTGACCTCGGTGCTCGCAATACTTTGGCTGAGGAGAAGGATCGTAAGATCGTCTTTTTGGAGAAGAAAGCGAAGGATGATCTCGTGGTCCTAGATCAGCGAAAGGAAGCTCAGTGTAAGTGGGCTGACGAGAAGAAAAGCCTCATTTCCGTTGCTCATCCAAGTGAAGAGAAGTCTGAGGATACGACTTGTTTGGACCGTGCTGGCCTGATGGGCAGGATCGATGAGCTTGAGAGGAGTCTGGTGGGTGTTGCTAGCCATGGGTTTGAGAATGTTGTGGCGCAGGTGAAGGTTGTGAACCCTATGGTCGAGCTTTTAACCGAGGGGATTCATTTCCTTAACTTTGTGGAAAATGGAATCCTGGTGCCTCCCAAGAAGAAGAAGAAGAAGAAGAAGAAGAAGAAGAAGAAGAAGGGCATGTTGATGACGCCCAGGTCTAGATGACCTTGTAATGGCTACTGCTAAGCCTATTGATACTCCTAGTGCTTCAAATGCACATTTGTTTGTAGCATTTGCACCTAAATCATATGAGGAGAAGGAATACATGGCATGTGTTCCTTGTGCTAGTGCGGTGGGAAGCTTGATGTATGATATGGTCTACACTAGACCGGATCTTGCACATGGAGTTAGGGTTGTCAGTAGGTTAATGGGAGACCCTAGTAAGGAACACTGGCAAGCAGTGAAGAGGATTTTTTGCTATGTCAGGGGTACATCTGATATTGGTCTCAGTTATGGTGGTGATAGTCAGTGTCTAGTATCTGGTAACTCAGACTCTGATTATGCTGGAGATGTGGACAGTAGATGATCGATGACCGGTTATGTGTTCACTCTTGGTGGATCTGTTGTGAGTTGGAAGGCTTCTTTGCAGCCTACAGTGACTATGTCTACTACATAGGCAGAGTATATGGCTTTGACAGAAGCTGCTATGGAGGGAATCTGGTTGAAAGGATTGGTAGTGACTTGGGTCTACATCACGATCAAGCTTCATTATACTCTGACAGTTTGAGTGCAATATGCTTAACCAAAGATCATGTTCATCATGAGAGGACAAAACACATTGATGTGAGGTACCATTTTCTGAGAACTGAGAAGAGGATCAAGGTAAACAAAATGGGTACAACAGACAACCCAGCTTATATGTTTACCAAGCCAGTTCCGCAAAACAAGTTTCTACATTGTTTGAACTTGCACAATGTTAGAAGTTGTTGATTGCCCTTGGAGGGGCAAAACCTGAGGCAAAATAGGCTCATCTGGGAATTCTGTGTAATGCATCTGGCACATCTGGTACTTCGAGTACATCTGGTTATCTAGAAAGGATTTAAGTCAAGGTGGAAATTTGTTGAAATATGTCTTGAATTAGTGTTAGGAAAATGTCCCACATCGAAGAATGGGAAGAAATATGCAAAGAATTGGTCATATAAATAAAAGTCTTGTGTGTTAGTATTTTTTACACCAATTGTTAGTGGGTTTTGCTATAGCTGGTATTACCTCTACTATTCAGTATATGTAATTATCGTTTATATTGGATTTCTTTTCAGTGGCTCTACTCGTGGATTAGTCAGCACATTGCTGGATACCACATTAAATCTTGTGTCGTTTTTTTATTCTGTCTTTTACCTTTATTTTCATTATTCTCGTGTCATGTTATAACAAATGTAGTGAGATTTTTTAATGAATCCCAACTCAGGACAATTATGGGATAGATCGATGTCAGTGAGCTTGGTGAGAAGACCAATTTCTTTTGGGATAGTCTCTTTTAATCCAATTCCTTAGACATAAAGGATTTCTAAATTATGGAAAACACACAAGTTGAGAGTTGCAAAGTGAATATCAGACGTCACTGTATAATATTTGTTGATTTTTATTATGGTGACAACTTCGGTACCCATCAATAAAAGGTGGGTAACGCAACCCATGCTGAGTTGGCACCAATCAAAGTTATTTGTTTGTTTTCTATTATTTTTAATGTTATATAAATACATTGTTTTGATTGGGCTAACTCAACATGGGTAGTATTACCCACCTTTTATTGATGGGTAAACAAGAATTTCCCTTTTATTATACTTTCTGCCTTGTTGCAAAAAATTTCGTCCCAATCACAAATATTAGAGACGTTGAAATATGTGTCAGTCGTGTTCCACCACCCACTATTTAGTATGGCATTTGCTTCCATTTAAAGTTGAGATGGTACCGTGGCAGATTGAGTCCCCACAATGAAACGCCAAATAAGAAGAAAGACCATCATCATTTTTGGAGCATAGAAATTGGAAACTAAATATTTTGTTAAGTTCATTTTTTGAGATCTAATGATTTGCATACATTGTTCTGAGATACATAAAAAACATTCGATAAATATTCTGGGATACTAGTTAAGAACTTTAAATAGTAATTTTTTATAAAAATTTGTACACTCTTTAATAAGACCCAAAACATTTATAATGTTACGTGACTATAGCATGCTCGTGTCATTCTCAAAGACCAATAATCAGTACGATTTAATGATTACAGTACTTGATGGTGCTACACGTGTCACGATATTTAGATAAGTCATGTGTGAACCTGGAAAAAATCTAATAGCATCATTTATGAAGGATGCATGTTTTTGTCCTTTGTAGTACTACGGGGAATGTGCTGGCCCTAAGGAAGAAAGCATTTTTTCCATATGGGTAAGTTATTATGGGAAATTTTTCCGTTATCAAATTTAGTTTCTATGTCTCTTTATTTCTAAAAATTAGATACATGTTTACTTCAAAATTTCCATGTATAAAATTTTGTCAATCATGCATTAACGACCCTTTCATCTTAGTATAAGCATCACATCATATTAAAAAGAAATTATAATAAAATAAAGAGAACAATAATTTTAGCAAATCATCGCAAATTTACTATCGATTTTTAAGAAAAATGCTACTTAAAATTTGCGGGAGATATGGCCGCAGTTCCTCTCTCGCTTCTGCCGCCAAACTGCCTCCATAATACGGCTGCTCCAACAACCACATGGTTGAAACGCACCACACAGCAGCGGATTCATGGATACAAATCATATGCATATGGATGGAGCATAAGACTTTGAATCTAGTATTTTTTATTTTAAAAGTCTGCTAAACAATTCATTAGAGCATTCCCAATGACAAGATTGTCTTGAGATTGGAATTAAATAATCAAATTCATGAAATTATGCGGAGCAAAAAGTTGCAGTTTTTGTCCGATAAGCTAGAGTGAGTTAAAACAACAAAGAGAGTTTGTTTGAGAAATCCAACATCGTTGGCATCTCAAAAAACCCTTACACTGCCACTCACTCATAATATAAATAAAAAAGAGAGAAACCGTATAAGAGGGGGGCCAAACCAAAACCCTCAAAACAAAACTGAAAGAAAGTAAAAGAAAAAAAAAACAAGAAAAACAAAAAGAAGAAAGAAACAATGGCCCTAAAGAAAAAGAAGCTGCTCAACCACCCTTCGGTTCTATAGAGGGACCCATAGATCGGGTGTGATATGCTGCCTTGCTGATTTTCTTTTTCTGACTTTTTGTAAGATAAGGCTTAAATGGTTCCTCAGCATTTTTTCCTTGAAAAATTGAAAGCTACTTCCTATAGAATGCAATTATATTTCGTTAGCAGGAAGCTCTGAAGGAGTGATGAGGATTTTCTTTTCCATCTTGTTTTGGGGTTTTTTTTGGTATAATTTTGGTTTTCTTTTTAAATACACTATTTCAGTATTTTCGTAGTTAGTTGTTAGATTAATATTTACTCCTTCGTAGGGTTTGAACCAGGACAACCAACTCATTTAACCTTTAACTCAAACCAATTGAGTTATCTAATCCCCCTCACTAGTTTATATATATATATATATAAGACTTTTCCCCATTGGTTATGTCTAGATATACGCATGTGTCTCTCGAGTCATCTCTTAGAATCAATTATGCAGTTTTGAACATTAGTTTCCTTTAGTGTGAGAGTTTTTCTTCGTCAACGAGTCAACTTTAATGTCTTTTATGTTTCTAAACATGAAATCAAACAAATAAAATACAACTTTCTTTGAAAGTGAATATTTTTTCATTATAGTAAAAATATTTTAGTCCTTGAAAAAAAATGAAAAAATTAATTTATTTCTTAAGAATAAAAAAACAACTTAGTTCTTGAGAAAAATATACTACAACAACTTAGTCTCTAGTCTCTATTTTATTTATACTTTCTTTGGTTGATTAAGAAATGATAATGAAAATAACATAAAACTAAATTTACGTATTTCTAAAATGACATAAAGGTCATCAAGAAAAAATAGACATAACAAAAAGAATAAAATAAATATTTTATACGAATTACAAAACAAAAAGGAGAATTACAAAAAACAAGTATTGTGAACAGATATATATGCCTTACTAACATGATTTTTTATTATTATCATGCAACTTACTTAGAAGGAGAGATATAGTGTGGTGAAACCTTCAATATTATTGTCGTTGCATCTCAAAGGCTTGAGTAGTAATCATTCTGGCTATTTTCAATTGTAATCGAATTGCTTCAAATTGCAATGTTTGTAGTTTTTATTTTGGCTATTTTCAATTAATCAAATTGCTTCAAATTGCAATGTTTGTAGTTTTCAATTTAGCTTTTTGGTATGGTTCTGATATAGAAATTGCATCAAATGAGAGGAAAATACTAATCATTGAATTTACCCCTCATGTGATGCAAATTGTTTGTTTGATGAGTAACTGCTTCTGAAGATAAGTAATTATCCCTAAGGCAAAGGGTGTAATCTTTTACCTTCATTGTCTATCTGCTTTACTCTTTGATTTTCCTGACTTTGGTGACGTATCATTGCTTCTGTTATCTATGTAGATAATAAGGTTGATCTTTATCAACGTGTGTAATGTCGATATTTCTTTTCTGAACAGTCAAATTTAGGTTTTGAGTTGCATATATCATTAGCTACTTTTCTATCAAATTTAGGTTTTGAGTGGTATTCGTAAATTAGCTTGATGTCGCGGTTTTGACTTAAGGACATGTTTAAAACAAGTAGACAAGACCCTTATCTACTAATTGTCTGCTTCTGTTTTTATACAATAAAGGCATGTCGCCCAATTTAGGAGACTGCGCATGCCATACAGGACAGAATTATACAAAAGCATGCATCATCAATCACCTATTCAATGCTCATGAAATGCTGGCATAAAATCTGTTATAAATATATGAATTTCTTTACTTGAAATCTTCACTAAAATATATATTCTTTTGCTAAACTTCTGTTAATCTAATTTTATTTCATCCTAAAGGAAACTTACATCCATACATTTGAAATACATTAACAGCAATATTTTATAACATGCAAATAAACTTTGACTTGTCTTATTGAATTATAAGACGCTCAACATAATTATGTTTATGTTTGAAGTTTAGTTTTCAGGGGTTCACACTATGCAATATTTGTAAAGCCCCAATCCCCGATAACATAATTATAAAGATAAATCGCACATTTATCCTACATTGGAACTTTACTATTACAACATTTGTCTCATATCAAATAGTCATTATAAAAATTTCATTAACTTAAATCATATCGCAGCTGAATAAATTATAATCAACATCAAAACAAATGTCATGTCTCGGTCATAACATATAAATCAATATATCATCTCGGTCATAAATCAATAAATCATAATCAACATCAAAACAAATGTCATGTCTCGGTCATAACATAACCTAATTCACTCACCACTAACTAATGTATTTATAATAAGTTTCTAGGGTTACTCCCACTAATGGGCTTAGTTACAATTGTCTCACAATTATTTTCTCTACACTTTTATTTCACACTTAACCCCCCCTTTTACTTATACACCACTATTTCAAATTCTAAACTTCTAACATATTACAAAAATACCATTACCTCTTAAATTACCAAAATACCCTTCAACTCCCAAAATTCAATAAATCATCAAAATAAACAATTAACACATATAAACAATTAAATAAATAAATCCTAAAAATCGGGTTGTTACAATATTGCTTCGAGTTCTTGACTTATGAGTTGCTGCCCTGAAATTTCACTCAACGGAATGTTTAATGGTGTAAGCTTTGTGACAAAACTCTATGACACACAAGTATAACCATCACATTATTTGGAAGTGGGAGATGTTGGTCTGATAACATAATTTTATGCCTTGAGTTTATGCTAACTGAAGTGATGACAGTATATCACCAGGGTGTCTTCCCATTAAAGTTTCAAGTGCCACTACTCCAAAACTATATACATCACAATTTTCACTCACAACCATGGTATATGCAAGTGCTGCATATTTATCAAATCACCATGAGTAGATTACAGGATGCAAATTATTATTATTTTTTTTTTTAAATTTACTACTCTAAAACTTTATATTTCCACATATAGAAAGAAAAATTGGCAATGTATTTCATGTGTCTATTTTGTGATAAATATTCTAAAAATACCTTTGTTTATGAATTTGTCCAACTCCCTCGCATCTCTCAATAAACTTTGAAAGAGAAACATATATAGAATTTATTAACGACAAGTTTAACTTTAAAAAAAGTTAATATATGTAATTAATAATTTTAAATGAGACTTATATTAAGGGATAAAGTTAGTACGTAGTACAATTTTCTGAAATTTGTAATAAAGACTAGGCTTAATTGCAGTTTTGGCCCCCTAAATATCACGAACTTGCGATTTTGGCCCCTATAAAAACAATAACAAATCAGCCCCCTAAGTTTAGCACCTTTTGCAGTTTTGGCCCCCCAGGTCAATTTTGACTAATTCAACGCAAATGTGGCACCCACATCACTTAAGTGAGGTGCAAAACAAATCCCCATTCTTTGTTGTTGGTCTTGTTGGTGTTGTTGTTGTTGTGTTTGCCTGCTTGTTCTCAAATGAATTATAATGAAGTTTTGAGCACATTAAAAGTGAGAAGGCTAAGATAGGAACAAAAAACAACAACATTGTGAATTACTTTATTACTTTTCTTGCAAGGTTGGAATTGGAAGGTTTTTTGGTTATATGAAATGTTGGCACATACATCCTCGTTCCCTATGATAGAAGTTGGATAAATACAATTTGGAATGGGGCCCTTCAAATAATTGTAGGAAATGTCCACATAATCGACATTACAAAGAGATTGAGGAATCATTCTAGTGATATTATTATTGGACAAATCGAGATGAATGAGCTTGGAGAGATTTCCAAGTGAATACGGTATCTCACCTTCAAGAGAATTAGAGGACAAATCGAGATAAGTGAGCTTGGAGAGATTTCCTAGTGAAGGAGGTACTTGACCTTCAAGACGATTGCTAAACAGATCAAAATGAGTGAGTTTGGAGAGATGTCCAATATCTTTTGGTATAGTACCTTGTAGTCCAATAAACCTTATAATTAACAAGGCTTTCTAAATTGTGGAAAGTAGACAAGTAGAGTGTTTTAAATTGAATCCCCTTATCCAATCTTGTATATTGATTTAAATTGATTTCTTTTATGTTACCAGCCTCGTTGCAAAATATATTGGTCCAATTACAGCGATTGGAGATATTAAAATCTATATTAGACGTGTTGCACCATTCACAATTTAGTATGGCATATACTTCCATTTGAAGTTGAGATGTAATTGTGACAATTGAGTTCCCTTAACCAAACCCCAAATAAGAAGAAAGACCATCCACATTATTGAACCAGAGAAATTAGAAACTAAATATTTTGTCAAGTTCTATTTTTTTTTTAGATCTAATGAATTGCATATAGTGTTCTATGTATGAAAAAACCTTTAAACTGCTGTGTATATATATATATATATATATATATATATATATATATATATATGAAAAACATCACGCGCTAATTCACTACAATTTGATATTTTTATTCATTAATTGCGCTGCGTACGTATATGACACTGCATAAGATAAGTCTATGGTAGTGTGTGGACATAAAAAATTGAAAGCAATTATAATTAAAGGGACATGATGAGATACATGTCTTCGATGTTTCTTTCAATATAATTAAAGGCTTTGTCTCCCAAGTCGTCTCTTGACTTAGAAATAGTAGGAAGACTTGGTTGTACACATTATTTTGATAGTAGAAGTTTTTTTTTGCTAGACTAGATCATGTGTTTATATTCTCTCTTAAATTGAAAAGAGTTTTTCCACGTTAAAATTTGTGGTGTCCTTATTTATACTTTCTACTCTTTTTATTATTGTTGGTGTTGTCTAGGCTCCAGAAGAAATAGATAAAATTGACACTTCTGAATATTGAGTTGAACACTTTAATGCCAAGAACAATTTATATGCATATATTGCTAAATTAGCCTTTATAGACATTCTACTTTGAGTAACAATATATCCACCAAATTCATATCCATCAAATTAATATATTGGTTAATTCACCCATTCCACCATTCAACGAAGCTCCGCTGTGTTCCATCGTAGGTCGCTGGAGCATCGTCGTGGTCAACACCGACGACAGTTGCGGAGCCAGGAATTTTATAGAGCCTGGGCAAAATTTTAACCGCAAATTCACATGTGACATAATATATAGATAGTCATAAATCAAAATAAAAGAGGTTTGTCATTTTGTCAACAAAAGTACAATTTGAAATAAGAGAGATGAAACATAACTTGTCAATAGTGTGCTAAATAAAATTAGAAGGTAAATGCCTTTTCCGATACCTCTTTGCGGTGAATGTTCGAATAATATCAACATCATCAAGTGACTTGAATATCTCCCGCTCGGGGACATCACAAATTGAAAGAGATAACGAGCATAGCCCACATATGTAAGCAATCTCTCTTCTCTTTGCTTATTGAATATTTGGAAAATTAGGGATTTGTGTCATAAAAAGGAGAAGAAATTATTTTCACTATATTAATTCAATCAACAACTAACACTATCAATCCACAACCATTGGGAGCTTGAGAGTCCTTCAATCCACTGCGATAACGATATAATATATGAAATAATATGCCTAATATCGTAGTTATAGGAACTTGAGCCTGGGCATGTGCCCAGGCTTGCTGGGTGGTAAAACCGCCCATGACCGACGACTACCATTCTTCGCTAGAGACCACCACCATCAAATATTTAAATAAACTATATTAAAAAAAATTCGTTAAATATCTATTGGGCTTAGTAAAAACAATATGTTTTGGGCCTTGACAAAAAAATATATTGGGCTGAATTTTTTTTATACATCAATTCATTAACAAAATAATAATATAAAAAAAATAAAAAATGAAATAATGCACTTTAATAGATGAATTAGATGTATATTTGATAAGTGCCTAAAAGTTGTTATCTTTTGATACATTTTAGGGCACTTATGATTACTTGTTGTACAAGTTACCTTAGGATTAGAGCATATTTGTGTTAAAAATGCAATATTTGTGATCCTAATCCTTACCCCATGTGATTATGCAGGAAATACATGCTTGGACCTGATTGATGCAAAAGAATGAAGTTTTTATTGATGCCATCGCTACAAGCGCAGAAGCCATCGCTAGTAGCGAGGATAGGCAGGGATTTCCAGGTTTTCATCGCTTGAAGCGCAGCTTCCATCACTAGAAGCGAGCTTAGGCAGGGATTATCAAGAGTTCATCGCTTGAAGCGATGAACTGGACGCTTGAAGCGAGCCTAGGCAGGGAATTTCAATGATCCATCGCTTGTAGCGACAGACCTTGTCGCTACAGCGACCAGAGGGTGGTTTAATGCTGATGGATGACGTGGAGCTCTTGGATTGGCCAGTTGACTTCCTCGCTACAAGCGACAGGCTGGTCGCTTGTAGCGAGCGTGCATTTTCTCAGCATATAAATGAATTTTGAAGCTCATTTTTTAGATATATAGTTTTTTTATCAGATTTAATATTTTCCAGAGCTCAAAATAGTTGTTATCTAAGAGAGAGAATAGGCATAGAAGGAGAAAAACTTCAAATAGCAAAGTGATTTGGATTGAAGAATACATTAAGAAGCTTTGAGACATCAAGCCTTAATATATCTTCATCTTCCTTTCTTGTTTTGCAATAGTTGTCATGACAATGATCAACTAATCTCCTTTGTTGGGATTAATAGGTAATCAATCATTCCATGTTGTAAACTTTTGATTATTAAATATATGATTCTAGCATTTTTATATACCATTGAATTTCTTCTTGCTTTTCACTCTTATATTTGATTTAAATGTTGTTGAAAAAGACTTTTGAATCTAGGTTTAGAATGATTTTCTATCAAGATAAGAAATTCTAGAAATGGGATTTGGTTTTGATAATTACATTATAGTATTGGATCGTAAAGCTTTTGAATCGTTTAATAGATTGAGAAATCATTGATTAAACGATACAATCGATCTCACGACGTCATTTGGGAAATCAATGATGTTGTTGAGCAATACGTAATAATGTCATATATAAGAAAAAGCTAGAATCTGTATTTATGATCAATCGAATACAAACGATGTTTGATTGATGAAAGTTAATCCTAACACCTTCTATGTCCTATTACTCTACTATTTATTTATTAAGTTTTTAAATGTTGAGTAGCGTAGTATTGAAAAAGGTTAAACCCTAACTTAAGACGATAATCGATGTTGAACGGTTTATGATATCACGTTAATCCCTGTGGAACGATATAAAAACGATACTTGCTTTCCGCTTACATCAAAATGGCGCCGTTGCCGGGGATTAAAGTTATGATATTATAATCATTGCAACTTTAATTATGGTTTTAAGCAATTTTGCACAAAAATCTTTTATGTATATAACTATTATTCCTTATCCATCTTGTTTGCTAATTCTTTGTGGTCAGATTGTTGAAATCGTATATGCGAGGTCAAGTATCGGAGGACCAACTTCTTTTTGATTCCGAGATAGAGAGAACAGCTCGTAGAAACAATAGCAAGAATCGGAAAAAGAAGCAGCAAGCAAAGAAAAGGCAACAAGAGGAAGCTTCTGTTTCAAGTCCTTTACATAGTCCAAGTCCAAGCCAAGAGTTACAAATGGCTGCAGCAGGAGATCCTGGAGGTTCAGGCGGTCGTGGGATGCCATGTCATAATAGCCCACGCCGTTTCGCACAATTGGGGAAAACGCCACGGACTACCAAGCAAACCGAGATGAAGACGGGGATCTTACAAATTTTATATGCTAATCCCTTCTCAGGATTAGACCATGAAGACCCGTTCCAACATCTCACAAAATTTTACGAGATTGCGGGTACACTTGGTGAGACGGAAAACAACGAGGAGGCTATGTGGATGAGGATGTTTCCTCATTCATTGATTGGCAAAGCTAAGGAGTGGTATTTGGACCAGCCACCGACTTTAATGACGAATTGGAACACGCTTGAGGAGAAATTCCTTGAGAGGTTCTTCCCTCAGAATCGTTTCATGGAGGCGAAGACAACTATTGCTGTGTTCTCACAAGGTACTAATGAGACGTTATGTGAAGCGTGGGAGCGTTTCAAGTCAATGCTCAGAAGATGTCCTAATCATGGATTTGATGACTTAACACAAATTCATCTATTCCGGAACGGGATGCAACAACAATCCAAGCTATTGCTTGACGCTGCTGCTGGCGGTTCTTTGATGGCCAAGAGCGCCGAGGATGCTGTTGCTATTATAGAGAGAATGGCATTGAATGATCACCAAGCTCATCATAACCGAAACCAAAGCCAAAGGAAGGCGGGAATCCTAGACTTGGGGACAAACGATGTAATCCTTGCTCAGAACAAATTGCTCACGCAACAAGTGGAAGAGTTGACAAAGAAAATGGCCAACCTTCCTCAACAAATGAAGGATATCCAGAACGAACAAAGAAGACAACACCAAGTCGCATCATGCGAGCTTTGTTCGGGAGATCACCCAACCGGATTTTGTCCGCCACCTACAGAAGAGGTAAGCTATGTTGGTAATCAACCAAGGCCTCAAAAGTTTCCAAACCAATTCCAAAGCCATCCAAACAACTTCCCAAGAAGGAATAATCCGAACTATGGCCAAGGTTGGAGGCAAGAAGCTGGGCAACATAACCGACAACCTTACCAAAACTATAACCAATATCAACCTCCACAACAAAACCGCAACCAAACCACCGATGAAACCCTCAATCAATTCATGCAGATGTCAATGGCTAACCAAAAGAACACTGATGCATCCATCAAAAATCTGGAGACGCAAGTGGGCCAGTTGGCACAACAACTATCTCAATCTACTCAACAAGGCGGAACCTTTACCGCCAACACACAAACCAACCCAAAGGATCATGCATCATCATCAAAATGACAATTAAGTCATTTTGATGAGGAAGTCCTTGCATCAAGAGACAACGAAAATTGCAAGGCAATTGCTACTCGGAGCGGGAAGGTAATTGGTAAGGGTATAGGGGACAACCTTGAAGTAGAGAGAAGAGTTGTTGATGAGGAGAAGGATGATGATGAAGGACATGAGGAAGAAACAGGAGGTGTACATAGAGAGAGGAAGAAGTTGAAAAAAATGATAAGGATGTAGTTGAAAATGAGAACATAGTGTGGAAGAAGGATGTGGTGAAGTAGAAGGGCAAGAATCATGAAGTAGTGAAGAATGCACCGATACCACATCTACCTTACCCAACTACACCAGCCAAAAAAGAGAAAGAGAGGCAGTTTGCTAGGTTCCTTGACATATTCAAGCGTTTACAAATCAACATACCGTTCTCGGAAGCCCTAGAGCAAATGCCGACGTATGCCAAGTTCATGAAAGAGATTCTCTCCAAGAAGAGGAGGTTTAATGAAGAAGAAACAATTCAGCTAGACGCGAATTGTAGTGAAATCATCCAGAGAACATTGCTAAGAAAGAAGAGAGATCCGGGCAAAGTTACACTGCCGGTGTCCGTTGGCAATGTTAATGTCGGCAAGGCACTCATTGATTTGGGTTCAAGTATCAACCTAATCCCATTATCCGTTGTCAAAAAGGATTGGTGATATAGTTGTGAAAAGAACCAACTTAACCTTGCAATTGGCCGACAAATCCTACACTCGTCCATTGGGAATTGCTGAAGACGTGTTGGTGAAAGTCGACAAGTTCTTGTTCCCCATCGACTTTGTAGTGATGGACATACCGGAGGATGATGATGTGCCGCTACTTCTTGGGAGAACTTTCATGCAAACGGCACGGATGATGATTGATCTTGACGGAGGCTTAATGAAAGTTCGTGTGGACGATGAAGAAGTCAATTTCAACATCCACGAAGCAATGAAGTTTCCTAGTGATAAAGCTGCTTGCTTCAAGATGGATGCAACGGAAGAATTGATAGTTGATACGAGAAACCAGTTGCATCACTTGACACATCTTGAAAGATTATTGACAAACGCACTAAGTATCCTAGGAGAAGAAGATGAGAAGGAGCTTGAAGAGTGTTTGAAGGAGCTCGATTCGTTTAAGGAAATTCCTCCTCACAAAGCCAAAATTGAGGAATTGACGAATGAAGCTAAAGTAGAAGAAGTGAAGCCGGAGATGAAGATCTTGCCCTCACATTTGAAGTATGTGTTTCTTGATCAAGAGGGTACCAAACCGGTAATCATTAGTAGCTCCTTGTCAAACCATGAAGAAACAAAATTGGTCGAAGTTTTGAAGTCCAACAAGGAAGCAATAGGTTGGACACTATCCGACTTAAAAGGGATAAGTCCTTCCTATTGCATGCATAAGATCATGATGGAAGAGGATTATAAGCCGGTAGCACAACCTCAAAGACGGCTAAACCCAAACATGAAGGAAGTAGTCCGGAAAGAAGTAGTTAAGCTACTTGAAGCCGGCATGATTTATCCGATCTCGGATAGCACTTGGGTTAGTCCGGTTCAAGTTGTCCCTAAGAAGGGAGGTATGACGGTTATCACGAACGAGAAGAATGAGCTCATACCGACAAGAACCGTAACGGGTTGGAGGATGTGTATCGACTACCGGAGGCTTAACAAAGCAACTAGAAAAGATCATTTTCCTCTACCATTTATGGATCAAATGCTAGAGAGGCTGTCAGGACAAGCTTTTTACTGTTTCCTTGACGGATATTCGGGTTACAATCAGATTTCGGTGAATCCAGACGATCACGAGAAGACTGCATTCACATGTCCTTTTGGGGTATTTGCATATCGACGCATGCCGTTCGGTTTATGTAACGCTCCAGCAACATTTCAACGATGCATGCAAGCCATCTTTGCAGACTTGATAGAGAAAAGCATTGAAGTGTTTATGGACGACTTCTCAGTTTTCGGGTCATCATACGATTTGTGCTTGAAGAATCTGGACACGGTACTGAAACGGTGCAAGGAAACCAACTTGGTGCTCAATTGGGAGAAGTGTCACTTCATGGTAACCGAGGGAATAGTCCTTGGTCACAAGATCTCCTCCAAGGGTATTGAAGTTGATAAAGCTAAGATCGACGTGATAGGAAAACTTCCACCGCCAGTCAATGTCAAAGGAATCCGAAGTTTCCTAGGCCATGCCGGGTTTTATCGGAGATTCATCAAAGACTTCTCAAAAATTTCCAAGCCATTGAGCAACTTGCTCAACAAAGATAAGTCTTTTGATTTTGATATTGATTGTTTACATGCTTTTAATAGTTTAAAGGATAGCTTAACATCCGCACCCATAATCACCGCACCAAACTGGACATACGATTTTGAACTTATGTGCGATGCAAGTGATTATGCGGTAGGCGCGGTGTTAGGTCAACGCAAAAACAAAATTTTTCATGCTATACACTATGCAAGTAAAGTATTAAATGACGCACAAGTCAATTATGCTACCACTGAAAAAGAATTACTTGCCATAGTGTTCGCAATAGAAAAATTTCGTTCGTATCTCATAGGTTCAAAAATTGTTATCTGGACTGACCATGCAGCTATCAAGTACTTAATTACCAAACCCGACTCAAAGCCGAGACTCATCCGTTGGATGTTGCTACTCCAAGAGTTTGATTTGGAGATTAAGGACAAGAAGGGGACTGAGAACCTAGTAGATGATCATCTGTCAAGATTGGTGAACGATGAGATAACGAAGAATGAGAGGGACATCCGTGAAGAGTTCCCGGATGAGAAGTTGCTTATGGTGCAAGAAAGACCATGGTTCGCTGACATGGCCAATTACAAAGCAACAGGTTTCATACCGGAGGATTACACATGGCAAATGAAGAAGAGGTTGTTGAGAGACGCAACTCAATTCATTTGGGATGACCCGTACCTCTTCAAGATTGGAGCAGACCACTTGTTAAGAAGATGTGTTGCAAGAGAAGAAGCCAAGGACATCATGTGGCACTGTCACAACTCGCCATATGGTGGTCATTATAGTGGAGAAAGAACTGGAGCAAAAGTTCTTCAAGCAGGCTTTTATTGGCCCACCTTGTTCAAAGACGCATACGAATATGTGAAAGAATGCGAGAGTTGCCAGAAAACCGGAGGGATTTCAAAAAGGAATGAAATGCCTCTACAAAGTATCCTTGAAGTCGAAGTCTTCGACTGTTGGGGTATTGACTTTGTAGGGCCATTTCCATCCTCTATGAACAACGAGTATATTCTGGTGGCTGTTGACTATGTGTCAAAGTGGGTAGAAGCAATAGCATCTCAGAAAGCCGATAGCAAGACGGTGGTCAAGTTTCTGAAAAGAAACATCTTTTCCCGGTTTGGAACTCCAAGAGTGCTAATAAGTGATGGAGGTTCTCACTTCTGCAATCAACAGTTAGCAAAAGCACTTGAGCACTATGGAGTAAAGCACAAGGTTGCTTCACCATACCATCCACAGACCAACGGTCAAGCCGAGGTATCCAACCGTGAAATCAAACGGATACTTGAGAAGACCGTGTCATCATCAAGAAAGGATTGGGCGATGAAACTGGACGAAGCATTGTGGGCCTATAGGACCGCATACAAAGCTCCTACGGGTTTCACACCATTCCAGTTGGTGTATGGGAAAGCATGCCACTTGCCGGTCGAGTTGGAGCACAAAGCGTTTTGGGCGCTCAAGTTTTTGAACTTTGATCAAGAGCAAGCGGGGGAGAAGAGAAAGCTTCAGATGAATGAGTTAGAAGAAATGCGTGACCAAGCCTATCAGTCAAGCAAGCTTTATAAGGAAAAGGTCAAACGGTATCATGACAAGAAGATCATGAAGAGGGAATTCAGGCCCGGTCAAATGGTGTTGCTGTTCAATGCAAGGCTAAGACTATTTCCGGGTAAATTGAAGTCCAAATGGTCCGGTCCGTTCATGATAAAGGAGGTCAAACCTTATGGAGCTGTGGAGCTAGAAGATCCTGTCACTAAGTCAACATGGACAGTGAATGGACAGAGGCTGAAGCCATATTTTGGAGGTGAAGTTGTTCGGCACACGACGACGATTTCACTCATCGATTCTTATGCATAAGCGAATCAGGCGTCGATCTAATGACGTTAAACAAGAGCTTGTTGGGAGGCACCCCAATTTTGTAAGTATGTTGCATTTTGAGTGTTATTTTAGTTCTGTACAGTTATTTATGCATGTAGGGATAGTGACAAGAACTCAAAATTTTATTTTTCTGTTTCCTGTCATGGTCGCTACAGCGACAGATTCATCGCTGTATCGATGAGTTTTGCACTGCGTCGCTGTAGCGACGCACTTGTGGCTTGTAGCGATGGATTCCAAACCTTGCGCTTGTAGCGCCACACCACGCTTGTAGCGATGGGCTTAAAGCCTGTCGCTGTAGCGACAGGTCGCGCGCTTGTAGCGACCGTAGCAGAAATCAGTTTTATAGTTCCCAGGCCACTATGTCTCTTCAGTTACCTCCCAACCACCCCATTTAAGTCACTAGCCGTTTTTGTTTTTATTTTTCGCACACCATATATCTGTACACATTCCATTTCATTCCTGCACTTTGTCATTTCAAATTTCTGCAAAATCCTGCAAAATCAACTCTGTACCTGTGTAATCTTTCATCTTAACAACATCCAGGTATGTTTTTCGTCCATTTCTGTTACTGCTTATATGCTCTTTACTGATTATTGATGCCTGCATGCGTATTAAAATATTTAGGGTTTAGGGTTTTAAAATTTTGTTACCCATGATTATGCCCTGTTGTTACCCATGATTATCTGAAGCTTAATCTGAAATAAATGAACTAGAATCACTTGGAAAACTCTCCATTCATCCTCTTGTATATTCAATTCGTATTTTGAAAAACCTTTTGTAAAAATTTCAAAATAATTTAGAGTTTTTGAGGATTTAGGAAGTTTAGGTGATTTTTATTCATTTATATTTGCTTTAATCTTAATTTCGCATGCTACAAGTAGGTTTAAATCCAGAAAATCAAAAATTTTGAAAATGGGTGTTCCTCGCTATACAGCGCTTGTAGCGCAGGTATCCAGCATTTTCTGGGTTCGCTCGCTACAAGCGACCAAGCTGTCGCTGTAGCGACGAAGCCCAGAATTTGTTTTATTCTTCTTTTGATTTGAACTTGACTTGTGTCCTACCTAATTTTTATCTGTTTTAATCCTTGTGTAGGAATGGCACCCAAACCCTCATCCAAAAGACAAAGGAACGTTGAGAGCTCATCATCTCGACCTAGAGCCAACATTCAACCGCATGACGCGAGTCGTTTCTTGAGTTTGAGGAATCAAGAACGGTACGAGGAGCTGAAAACACGGAGAATCTGGTCTGAGAAGCAGTTCCAGATATCAGAAGAGGGAGAATACGGAGGGATAGAACACATGATCAATGAAAGGAAATGGGGGATTCTGTGCACGCCACCAAGGAAGATTAATTACGACATCGTGCGGGAATTCTACGCGAATGCGATCCCAGCAGACCCATCTGACGAATTCACATGGACTACATACGTGCGAGGGCGCACTATTGCCTTTGATCGCATGTCCATCAATGCGTACTTGGGTAAGCCACTGGAGCTTTGTGAAGAGGACAATCCATTAGCACCAACCATGCTATGTGACTTTTCTGAGCACCAAAGGAGCGGGAATTGGGATCATGAGATGATTGCACGAGACATCTTCCAGGAGGGGAAGCACTACGATGTGAGTAAGGCTTCGGGTAAGCCTTTCAGAGCCTTCAGAGAGGATATGACCACTCCGGCTCAGGTAGTTCTTACCCTAATCTTATATAATATCCGGCCAAAATCACACACCTCTTCTACCACCCTCGATGTTACACCTCTTCTCCACTATATCCTTACTCAACGTCAGGTTGACGTTGCAAGGGTTATAGCCAATGAGATGAGGGTAGTAGCTGAGAGCGGCATCCTGCCCCCAGGCAAACCCAAATGCCCACAGACCTTTCCTGGATTGATTATGGGACTTTGTAGACGGGCTAGGGTACACATGCCCAACCAGGTAGATGAAGAGATTAAGAATCCTATTGATGACAGGTACATCAATAGGTATTGCTTCACCCCCACACCTCGTGCCCCACCTACTTCCTCAGCTGGACCATCCAGATCAGCCGGTCCTTCTAGTGTACCACCACCACCACCACCACAGCACCCTAGCCACCCTCAGGGCCCGACCTTTCCTCCACTGGATTTCTCCAGTTGGGACTCCTCTATGGTGAGCTCTTTTCTGATGGCGCAGAATGCGTCTAATCACCGGGCTCTAACGACTATTCAGAGTCATCTGCATGACAGTGGCCAGAGCACATGGACGCCTGCCTTCTTCTCAGAGCACATAGCTTGGCCTGGGGACAGGCCTTTCTTTCCTGGAGGGGCAGCTGCAGCAGATGCTGGTGATGAGGATGCCGGTGATGATGGTGACGACGATGCTGATGTTGATGATGATCTTGGTGATGACTCCTCAGCAGCTACTAGGAGCATTGACCGTATGGCAGCAGACCTGATGGATTCTGAAGATTATGATTCAGACTGAGCTGCTGATTTTGTTTTGTCATCCCTTTCATTTTATTTATTAAGCTTTGTACTTTTATAACATTTTATTATGTTTTGTACTTTGTGTAGTACCCTAATTTTGTCCTAAGCATTTTAAAACAAAAAATCAAAAAAAATCAAAGAGGGGAAAAAGTCAAAAGTCAACAAAAGTCAACAGAAAAGTCAACATTTCAAAAATGCTGACTTCGCACTGCGAAGCTCCCTTCGCACTGCGAAGTCTGCGATTTTTCTGCAGATTTTTGGTTTCTTTGATTTAATTCCAGAATTTGTTGCATATCATTTCCATAATTATTTTAAGTAGCATTCATGGCTAATTGGGCCAAGCAAAACCAGAATTGAAGGACTTGCCATTAATGCCAAGGTTGGAAGCTTTTTCTTCCAACCTAGCATGTGACAAGCAAGTGGGCTTGCCCTTGGGCAGCTCTAGTCCCTCCCATGTGACCTGCTAACCACCACAAGGTTGCCAGCCACCTGCTTGAGGACTTTCCTCCTGCTTGCTCCCCCAAAACCAGTCAAACTAGCTGGATTTTCTCACTTGAAAAGCCATGAGTGCCTACTCTGTTTTTGCAGCAGCTTTTCACCCCTCACACCAGCCATAAGTAGCCTTTTTCATCCCTCAATCTCTGCACATTACAGTGCACGTTTTCATTGATCAACCATTGAGATTGCAAGGATTGATCCCCAAGCATTAGCCAATTGCAATTCAGCTTTGTTCTTCATCATTACCTTCTAGAATTGGTTGAATTTGTGGCTGAAGTCAGGCTGAATCTTGCCCCTTGGTACAAGGCAAGGTTGCCTCTATCCATTAGCATTTAATGCAAAAGGATCCAGCTTGATCTTAGCCACAAATCAGCTGAATTTTGGGATTTAGTAATGATGAAAAAGATTTGGTTTTGGCCTATAAATAGAAGGCAATACCCAAGGTTTCAACAATTAACAACAGCATTTCAAGAGCAGAAACTCTACTCATTTTAGCTTACAAACCCTCACAAATAACCAGAAAAAACCAATCCAACACAAAGCTTTACCAAAGTTCAAGTTCATCACCAATATCAAAAACCTTTGTGAAAGCCTTCAACCAATACAAATCAATTGCAGCTGGAGCTTTGCTAAGGAGTTCTGTAAGTTTCTAAGCTTTTATATTGCATTTACAATTGTGTTTGCATAGCTATTTTGGTTCAAAACCATTTGATTCTAAAAAAAACCCTTTTGAATTTCAAAGAAATCCCAAGGTTTTCAAAACATCAAAACTGGTTTGTCCAGCCTTTTTCACCCCAAAAACTCAAAGTTTTTCACCCACCTATAAGGTCCTGAGTGTGTTCAGAAGTTGTTTCTGAACAAAAGTTCAGAAACAGCTTCTGAACTCAAAATTTCGCATGCTTCGCAGTGCGAAGTCATGGTCGCAGTGCGACCATGACAGAACTCAGAATCTGAGTTTTTGTGTCAAAATGACCAATTTTTGAGGTTCTAGCCCCAAAGCTCAGAACCTAAGAGTTTTTAAACCCATGTCTTTCAAACCATAACAAGGATTTTGCATAATTTTGACAAAATCACAAGTTCGTATGACCATTATGTGGATAACTTGCAAAACAAGTTATGTTCCCAAACTTTCAAACAAGCATGAACAAACAAGCTATGTTCATCATTTCAATCTAAACTTGAACAATAAATATTGTTCATGATTTTCAAAACTCAAGCAATGAACATACACCAAATTTGTTCGCTTTTCAAAACCGTTCGCAAAACGAGGCGAACTTGTGCGTTTTCTAGCAAATTTGCTAAACCTTCCCATTTTGGGTTTTCAAACCAAATGTTTTGACATACCTTGGGATTTCTAAAGGATTCAACCCAAAAACATGAATGAAAAAGGGATGGTGTGACGTATGTCTCTCCATCGCCCCGATTGTACGAATGCGTGACGTATGTCTCGTCGTTCGGACAATCGTCATTCCTTTTTTCAATATGTACAACCCTAACCAAACCAAACCTTGGCCCCTTGTGGTCAATCCAAACCTTTTGGTCCCCCGTGGCCATTAGACTCACCCCTCGACTCGTTTGAGTCACTCGGTCAATGTTCGACTCGTCCGAGTCCATTGTACCCGTTCTTGATCTCAGTGGATCAATCGAACAATCGCCCGACTCTTCGGAGTCCACCCGGTCAATGATTGACTTGTATGAGTCCATTGCACCTCTCTTGGTCCCATAGCGACCAATTCAACCCCTTTTACCCTAACGGACGTACCTTTTAACAATTCTAATGCGATTCACGAACAAACGCTTAATAAGTCTCCCAAGCGCGAGCATACAAGCTATACGCTTAATAAGTCTCCCGAGCGCGAGCATACAAGCTATGTTTTAATCGCAAGAATTCGGTTAAAACATCGTCCATTTAAAATTAACCAACACATGTACGTTTTTCTACCAAAGAACTACGTACGCTTTGAATTCTCCGACTACCGGGAGATACGTAGGAGCAAGATCGACATCTTGTCAAGCGCAATAATAAAAAAAAACTTTTTTTCTTTCGTTTGTTTTTTATCTCTTTTCCCCCCTTTTATTATATTTTTAACATAAATGAACATGCGCACAAAATATTTGAAAAAACAATTCAAGCTTTGACCAAATAGAAGGTTCCCGTTGAGTACAACGGACGTGAGGGGTGCTAATACCTTCCCCTTGCGTAATCGACTCCCGAACCCGACAATGGTTGCGATGACCAAATCCTTATCCTCATCGTCAAAGGGTTTTATTATCGTTTCCCTTTAAACAAAAAAAAACTTAAGGGTTTATCAACGTTCCCTTTACACAAAAATTTTGGTGGCGGCTTCACAAAGGCCCTCCGAGCGTTTGCGAACGACCTCGGAGGATTTGCGCGTCTTTTTCCCAAGGAAAAAAAACGAGGTGCGCACAGCTGGCGACTTCACTGGGGACCCTGTTCCCACTAGTGAGTCAAGCCTAACCTATTTGGCTTTTAAGCCAATTGTTTTTATTTTCTTTGCGCGCCATGTTTATTATTTTATTCATACATGTCATATTTTTGTTTTATGTTTATATTTGCTTTATTTTGCTTTATATTCATATCATATATATATCAAATGCGGGGGTTACTTGAGTGATGTTACTCCACATTGTTCGGGTTAATGCCGGACGTGTGAGGCTCTCTACCCGAGCTTGAGAAAAAAAACTAAGTTAGAAGGAGGTTGTGTGCGGAAGCCCGCGTTGACGTATGTCCGTGAGGTAGGATGCCCAACCCCGCTTAGAGGAGATTTTCACGTGGAATTAATTGAAGTCATGTCGACGTATGTCCATAGACAACCCTAATTCCATGTGAGATATATGACTCTAGGGACCTCTTCTTAGGAAATTTTACCTTTAGAGCCTACACGTGAGGATGGGGGGAAGTTCCGAACCTTCATATACCAAACCCCTGCATGTCATAACATTTGCATTCATAAAACTTTTTGCATAAACAAAAAAGAGGGGCATATTTTTGCATACTCATTGCATTCGTACATTCACATGCATTTTCATGCATTTCAAAGAGGAACCCTCACATCATTCCCCAAACCAAAACACAAAAAAAGAAGTATCCGACCCGGTGTACAATAGCGTTTCGGATGAGGTCCGAGCAACCGGAAGGCCATCGAAATTCTGGAAATCATTTCTTTGTCCAAGTAATTTATCTTGTTTTTCAAAAAATAAAAAAATCATCATTTTGCTCTTCCCAAGGCAAATGATTAATTTTATGGGACCCCCATATTTCAAATCATTTCCGTCATTAATAAATTTGCAGTTTATTTTCAAAAGAGTTCGTTTTTCTTTCGTTCTTAAATAAATTTTCGCAACCCTACAAAAAAATCATCATACACCAAAAATAACACTGCTACGATCCCTCATGACTTCAATTTTCCAATTAACCAAACGGAAGGCAATAATGAGAATGATTTTGAACCTCCTGAAGGATTGTCCAGACTTGGGGATCAAGAGGATAGGGTAATACAACCTCACCAAGAGAACCCTCAAAAGAATGGCACTACAATTTTCCTTCTGCGGGGGCATACTCTACAAGAGAAATTAGGTCTTACTCAGATGTGCGGATAAACGTGAAGCAGTCATGCTCACCGAAGAAATCCATGAGGAGTCCTTCCAAACCCATGCCAAGACATGTCACAAGTGACAAAATTATGCCAACAAGGGGCACATACCACAAACACCTCTGAATGTCATGACATCGCCCTAACCTTTTTCTATGTGGGGCATAAACATGTTCGGAATGATTGAGCCAAAGGCTTCAAAAGGGCACCAGTTCATACTAGTTGCCATCAACTGTTTCACCAAATGGGTCGAAGCAGCTACCTATGCAAACATGACCAAACAAGTGATCGCCCAATTCATCAAAAAAGAAACCATTTGCCGTTACGGCACTCCCCACAATTTCCCACAAAAAGCCAAGTCGTCATTAGCATTCCTCACATCACCAATTTCCAAAAAAAAAAGAAGCCCAATTTTTATTGGCATCCCCAAACAAACAAAGCCCAATTTTCATTGGCATCCCCCACAAAAAGCCAAGTCATCATTGGCATTCCTCACATCTCCAACAAAAGACCAATTTTCATTGGCACACACAATTTCCAAACAAAAAAGCCCAATTTCCATTGGCCCTCACAAACCCCATTTCCAACAAAAGCCCGACCTTGCTCGGCATCCAAAAAAAAAAAACAAAAGCCCGACCTCGCTCGGCATCCCACAATAAAAGCCCGACCTTGCTCGGCATCCAAACACCCAAAAGGCCAATTTTCATTGGCACTCACAAACATATTCCCAAATACCATTTCCAATAAAAGCCCAATTTTCATTGGCCCTTACAAACACAATCACACATAAAACCCAATTTTCATTGGCATCTCCACTCAAATCACAAAAAGCCCGACCTCACTCGGCAACCAAAAAAAGCCCCGACCTCGCTCGGCATCCAATCACTACCAAGGCCCAAATTCCATTGGCATTCACAAACACAAACAAGGTTTGACCAACTAAACCCCATAAAAGAGAAACACCTCACAGCATGGTGGCATGGACAGTTCAACAAGAAAGTTCATTCTCGAGAATTTAGAGAAGAAGACTTAATGCTTGAAAAAGGATATTACCCGTCCACAAGGATCCCCCTATCAATAAACTCCGGCGCAGTCAAAAAAATATATATGCCAAAAAGAAAAAAGAGCTCGCTAAACCCGAAAAGGGCGGTTTAGGCAATAGAGAGCGTCCTGGTAGATCGAAAACCTGAAAAGGCGGTCTAGGCAAAAATTAAGGACATCAAAAAAGGAAATATACCCCAGTGGACTGAAAACTCGAAAGAGCGGTCCAGGTAAAAGTTAGGGGTTTCAAAAAAAAAAAAAAAAAAAAAAAGAGGGCAAAAGACTGCGGCACGTGAGGTCCGGACAGAATTCAAGAAAGAAAGAATCAACCTCATTATCATCTTTCAAAAACAAATTATTTCGAAGTCATAGGAAAAGTAGCACATGAAACCCAAGCAAATTTCCATTTGTCTTTTTGTTTCTTCTTTTCTCCCTATCTCAGTAATCACCTCTTATAGGGATTACATTTTCACGAATAGTTACCCATACAAGGGACTAAGTTTCGTTGAATCAAAATCATTTTTAAACCTTTTCATTGTTATGCGTCCTTACTTGCTCATAAAATGTGTTTATTCATGATAGATAATGCATTGAAATATGGGAAATAAAAAAACTTGCAAAAGAAAATGTGTGTTTTTTTACTTGGACGTTTTAAATGTCAAAAGAATTTCGTTGGTCCCCGGTATTGCATCAGAGGACTCAAAACTTGAAGCTTTGCATCAGTCATTTTAAGACTCATGCTCTTCAGCAGAAACAAGTGTGTAGCCCACGGCGCGTAAAACGCAAAGATCCCGGGTGTCAGAGGAACAAATTTCCCAAATAAAGCTCACCCCCATACATCTTTTTCATCCACTAAGGCCGGATATCGATCATGCTTCCAAAATGATCCTTATATCCCCAGTGAGATCACACCAATCAACAAAAGCCCGACCTCGCTCGGCAACCAAAAACAAAAAGCCCGACCTCGCTCGGCAACCAAAAACAAAAAGCCCGACCTCGCTCGGCAACCAAAAACAAAAAGCCCGACCTCGCTCGGCCACCAAACAAAAGTCCAATTTTCATTGGCAAACCAAAAGTCCAATATTCATTGGCAAAGCAAAGAACTACGTAAGCTTTGAATTCTCCATCCCACCAGGAGATACGTAGGAGCAAGATCATCATCTTGTCAAGCACAACAATAATAAGCCCAATCTTCATTGGCCTCTAATCATCAAATAAAGCCAAACCTTATTGACATTCCCCAGGGAGTCTCAACCCAAAACAAAAGGTCCAATCATCATTGGCAGACAAACACAAATCCTCAGGACAAGCTCGAACTACACCGGTTTTGATCTCATTCGGGTATGTAGGCAAAGGACCTTGTCCTTCCAAACCGATCAACCAAAAACCAACAAAACAAAAAGGAGAGAGCCCAATCGTCATTGGCAACCAAAACCAAAAAGACCGACTTTGCTCGGCACCCAACCAGCATCATTTCATTTTCATTCATGCATGCATATTCAAAATCATTCGTACACATGCATTTCATTTCATAAATCATGCATCCTCAACAAGGATTCTCCAGTGAGTATCACATATTCACCAACATCCATCAAACAATCAACCAGAGGCACCTATTTAGGGTAAGACCACAGCTCGTTAGGAATCGACATTCAGTGACAGTGCCTGAATAAGATCACCTAGCTTAGGTATCGACCTCTAGTGACAGTGCCTAGAATAGATCACCTCCATCAACGTTCTACCTCTAGTGACAGTGCCTAGAGTAAATCACCATCCTTAGGTATCGACCTCTAGTGACAGTGCCTAGAATAGATCACCTCCATCAACGTTCTACCTCTAGTGACAGTGCCTAGAGTAAATCACCATCATTAGGAATCGACATTCAGTGACAGTGCCTGAATAAGATTACCTAGCTTAGGTATCGACCTCTAGTGACAGTGCCTAGAATAGATCACCTCCATCAACGTTCTACCTCTAGTGACAGTGCCTAGAGTAAATCACCATCCTTAGGTATCGACCTCTAGTGACAGTGCCTAGAGTAGATCACCTCCATCAATGTTCGACCTCTAGTGACAGTGCCTAGAGTAGATCACCTCCATCAACGTTCTACCTCTAGTGACAGTGCCTAGAGTAAATCAGCTCGTTAGGAATCGACATTCAGTGACAGTGCCTGAATAAGATTACCTAGCTTAGGTATCGACCTCTAGTGACAGTGCCTAGAATAGATCACCTCCATCAACGTTCTACCTCTAGTGACAGTGCCTAGAGTAAATCACCATCATTAGGAATCGACATTCAGTGACAGTGCCTGAATAAGATTACCTAGCTTAGGTATCGACCTCTAGTGACAGTGCCTAGATTAGATCACCTCCCTCAATGTTCGACCTCTAGTGACAGTGCCTAGAGTAAATCACCATCTTCAGGAATCGATCTCTAGTGACAGTGCCTAGATAAGATTACCTTCATCCCCCAGTGGATCTACCTCCAGTGTTAGCGGCTGGATACGATCAACCTTTACCAACCATTGCATTTGCATTTCGCGAAGGACAAAATTCGGGTCCTTCTTTTTTTTACTTAATTGATCTTCGCAAAGAGTTCATGAGATGCCCTCGGTACTCACACACTCTATGCGAAGACACAATTAAGTAGGGGCAGCTGTAGTACCCTAATTTTGTCCTAAGCATTTTAAAACAAAAAATCAAAAAAAATCAAAGAGGGGAAAAAGTCAAAAGTCAACAAAAGTCAACAGAAAAGTCAACATTTCAAAAATGCTGACTTCGCACTGCGAAGCTCCCTTCGCACTGCGAAGTCTGCGATTTTTCTGCAGATTTTTGGTTTCTTTGATTTAATTCCAGAATTTGTTGCATATCATTTCCATAATTATTTTAAGTAGCATTCATGGCTAATTGGGCCAAGCAAAACCAGAATTGAAGGACTTGCCATTAATGCCAAGGTTGGAAGCTTTTTCTTCCAACCTAGCATGTGACAAGCAAGTGGGCTTGCCCTTGGGCAGCTCTAGTCCCTCCCATGTGACCTGCTAACCACCACAAGGTTGCCAGCCACCTGCTTGAGGACTTTCCTCCTGCTTGCTCCCCCAAAACCAGTCAAACTAGCTGGATTTTCTCACTTGAAAAGCCATGAGTGCCTACTCTGTTTTTGCAGCAGCTTTTTCACCCCTCACACCAGCCATAAGTAGCCTTTTTCATCCCTCAATCTCTGCACATTACAGTGCACGTTTTCATTGATCAACCATTGAGATTGCAAGGATTGATCCCCAAGCATTAGCCAATTGCAATTCAGCTTTGTTCTTCATCATTACCTTCTAGAATTGGTTGAATTTGTGGCTGAAGTCAGGCTGAATCTTGCCCCTTGGTACAAGGCAAGGTTGCCTCTATCCATTAGCATTTAATGCAAAAGGATCCAGCTTGATCTTAGCCACAAATCAGCTGAATTTTGGGATTTAGTAATGATGAAAAAGATTTGGTTTTGGCCTATAAATAGAAGGCAATACCCAAGGTTTCAACAATTAACAACAGCATTTCAAGAGCAGAAACTCTACTCATTTTAGCTTACAAACCCTCACAAATAACCAGAAAAAACCAATCCAACACAAAGCTTTACCAAAGTTCAAGTTCATCACCAATATCAAAAACCTTTGTGAAAGCCTTCAACCAATACAAATCAATTGCAGCTGGAGCTTTGCTAAGGAGTTCTGTAAGTTTCTAAGCTTTTATATTGCATTTACAATTGTGTTTGCATAGCTATTTTGGTTCAAAACCATTTGATTCTAAAAAAAACCCTTTTGAATTTCAAAGAAATCCCAAGGTTTTCAAAACATCAAAACTGGTTTGTCCAGCCTTTTTCACCCCAAAAACTCAAAGTTTTTCACCCACCTATAAGGTCCTGAGTGTGTTCAGAAGTTGTTTCTGAACAAAAGTTCAGAAACAGCTTCTGAACTCAAAATTTCGCATGCTTCACAGTGCGAAGTCATGGTCGCAGTGCGACCATGACAGAACTCAGAATCTGAGTTTTTGTGTCAAAATGACCAATTTTTGAGGTTCTAGCCCCAGAGCTCAGAACCTAAGAGTTTTTAAACCCATGTCTTTCAAACCATAACAAGGATTTTGCATAATTTTGACAAAATCACAAGTTCGTATGACCATTATGTGGATAACTTGCAAAACAAGTTATGTTCCCAAACTTTCAAACAAGCATG